>JBBPLX010000417.1:0-24135 GCA_038090015.1 Leccinellum albellum | reverse complement strand
TGAAGCAATCCTCCTTGATGATAGGGTTCGATAAGTGAGATCGGGGGACCTAGTATAGAAATGTCATATCTGATAACTATGATCATGCGAGGTATTCCTAAGGGAGCCACTGGGTGCGTGGCATCATTGGGCCCATCACACGTGCGCGCGGACGGATCAGATCGGACAGGATCGTTTTCCGAGGTCGCGACATATTCGAAGAAGTTGAAGGGAACTGCCAATGGGAGTGGAGCGATGTGCTCGGAATTTGTCAAAATTGGAGCGATTGGGACCATCGCCGCATCTAAAAAACTGGTGTTATTAATGATAAATCGATGCAAAGTCGTGAGGTGTCATATCCTTTTTTTTGTGCTGGAATCTGTAACATGGATTTACACTGTCGAAAGACACAGATATCTGCGCTGAAACCTTGCCCTGCGCCGCATCCGCGGTCACCGGAGAGTAAGATGGAGTCATTTTCCCTTTCCCTTTCCTTTTTAGCTCATGCATGGGTATCATGTGGCTGTGCAACTTCCACCCTTCCTCCGAGTGATTGGTCGTTTCAGCTGCGGTGACTCTCTCAAATACTTGTTTTGATCTGCGATATTCTACCTTCAAGAGCTCTAGTGTGGAGTACCCTGAATCAACAGATACACGTTTCTCAGGGACAACAGCAATCCATGTCTTCTGCAGAAGAGGACTATAACGACAATGGGGATAACCCCGGCTCGACTGCGGTGCCCGACAGCAAGAAGCGGCGAGTTCAACGGGCTTGCGATACCTGTCGCCGTAAGAAGAGTCAGTCCCCCCTTTTGTCTCAGTGTGGTCAGGCGCACCTGAAGGACGACTACTAACTCACGCTATGTGACTTCATATATGCAATATTTCCGTCCCTGGCAGTTCGATGTAAGTACGCATTATGCCTTCCGGCCCTTTTTCTCCGTATGCGCCTCCAGCTGACGACTTCGTATGTTAAAAGGCGATGGAAGTCAGATGCCAGGAAACCGATGTTCTAATTGCATTGCGTACACTTTGGAATGTACTTATATCGAGGCGGCAAAGGTCTGTCCCTACCCCCCCTTATCTGTTGTTACCAATGTTATTGACTCTTCCCCTCTTTGTTCCATAGAAACGTGGTCCTCCGAAAGGGTGTGTATGTTGTACTCTGCGTTCCATGCAGCTGATCCTCGTCTTTTCCCCCGATCTCCAGATATGTGGAGAGTCTGGAGAATCGTCTGGAGAAGATGGAAAGGCTTCTCCAAAAGGTAGGTCACCTGTCAGTCGGTCTAGTGTCTTGCCGTGTGATTTGAACGTATTAATTCTTCCCCTGCTCGCTTCCTTCTCTCCGTGCACTCAGGTCTGTCCAGATGCGGATTTCTCGCGGGAGCTGGGCGGTGGCCGAATAGATCGGGAAACGTGGCAGAAGAACAACATGGGTGCTTCTACGTCGGGGCATACCATGGGTGCCGCTATGGCGTCTGCATACGGCAGCGCGAACACTCCCATCGAAGATCTCTTGCCAACCGATGACGAGGACACCATCACACTACGCCTCTCCAATAGTTTCAAGTCAATGAGCCTGGGATCCACCCGTCACCACAAGCACTTTTTTGGGAAATCCAGTGGTGTGACGCTCATTCGCAAGGCGATCGACTTGAAGAAAGAAGTGACTGGGACCAACGACGATCGGGAGCATTTCTTCCATTCGATCGAGGACAAACCATATCCGGTGAGGGCCTAATTTTTGCCAAGAGGCATGCGGTGTTATTCAACGTCCCCTCCTCTCTTCAAGTGGGAACTCGCGGCGAGAGACATTGAGGAGCCCGAATACATGTTCCCGGATGAGGAACTAGGTATGAAGTTGCTGCAGATCTATTTCGAGCAAGTGAATCTGTTGGCGCCTCTTTTGCACCGCCCCAGCTTCGAGCGCAAGGTCTTCCAGGGTGTACATTTACGTAACCCCTCTTTTGCTGCTGTCTATCTTCTCGTTTGTGCGGTCGCGTCACGCTTCACCGACGATCCTCGCGCTTTCTTGGATAACGTGGACAGCAAGGTTGTGGAGCACTCAGCGGGATGGAAGTTCTTTGAGCAAGTGCAGATGGTGAGGAAGACGTTGCTCGGGCCTCCCTGTCTGGAAGACCTGCAGATCTATTGCGTGCGTGTTCTCTTCCGTCTCTCTCTGGGCTTCTCATTTTGATCCTCGTGGTCAACAGCTATCTGTGCTGTTCTTGCAAGGAACATCGGCTCCGCAGGCGTGTTGGACGATCGTCGGGGTAGGTATTCGGCTAGCGCAGGACGTGGGCGCTCATCGGCGCAAGTCGTACGACGATAAACTGTCTGTCGAAGGCGAGCTATGGAAGAGGGCGTTTTGGTATTCATGCCAATCATCATCTTGTTGAGGCGTCCGCTTATTCGTATTGTAGGGTGCTTGTTATGCTCGACCGTCAGATGAGCACGTCCTTGGGCCGGCCGAGTGCAATCCAAGACGAAGAGTGAGTTCCAATTTTATTTTAGTGTTTCTTGGCCGACACGTTTTCTTCTTGCAGTTTCGACCTTGATTATCCTGTGGACTGCGACGACGAATATTGGGAGCATCCCGATCCACAACAAGCGTTCAAGCAACCGCCTGATAAACCCTCTATGACCTCGTTCTTTATCTGCTTCATAAAGCTTTACAACATCCTGTCGTTTGCCCACAGAACGATTGTATGCTACTTTTCTGCTCATGTGATTTTGTTTTTCTTGCCGTACTAATGATTGTTGGCTAGTACTCGATCAACAAGTCGAAGATCCTTTTAGGATTCGTCGGCCAACAGTGGGAACAACATATCGTAGCCGAGTTGGATTCTTCTTTGAACAAGTGGATCGACGAAGTGCCTGATCATCGTGAGCATTGCCATACTATTCGATAATAAATGTCCTCGATCATTTGAGATGACAAACGCAGTGCGCTGGGATCCTACTCGGGATACGAACACGCCCTTCATGATGCAGTCCACTACGTTATACGCGAACTATTACTATCTTCAAATATTCATCCACCGACCGTTCATACCCTCCCCCCGCAAACCATCCCCGCTTTCGTTCCCTTCCCTCGCCATCTGCACCAATGCTGCCCGCTCATGCAGTCATGTAATCGACATATACAGGAAGCGTGTAGGTGGATTCCTACCCTTTTTACAGGTATGTGCGAGAACGTTAGGTGTCTTGTGTGAGGCTTTGCTGAGTGTGTTTGCACTTTGGCAGATGTCCGCATTTACTGCTGGAATCGTGCTTTTACTGAATATCTGGGGAGGGAAGCGATCTGGGCTTTCTACGGACCCTGTGAAGGAGATGGCTGACGTGCATAAGTGTATGGGGGCTTTAAAAGCTTGTGAGGGCCGGTACGTACTTGGTATTGGGTCGAGCGCGATCCAAGTTGGTCGTCGACTAATGTTTTCCCGTAGGTGGCATTCCTCAGGTCGACTCTGGTTCGTGGGACAGCAACGCAAATTGTTGTATACGATACTTATTTCTGCTCGATTTTTTTCTAGGGATATTTTATACGAGCTCGCGTCCGTAGGAGATCTTCCTCTCCCTCAACCTAGTCCGGGGGGGACGAAACGCGAGAGGGATTCCGACAGTCCACCGCCAGATTCGCGGCCGACGTCCATGCCGAACAAGGACGGCTTCAGGTCGATCGCTGGGACGCGTCGAATCTCGCGTGAAGTGCATAGTCAAGCGCAGCACTCTCGCCAACCGCAATCACAGCAGCAGCAGCCGTCAGCGCCATCACCGCCATCTCAGCCATCACCGCCCGCGCAATCCCCGCCGCAACCCTATAAACTACCGGTTTATAGCAATGATCTGGGGCGGCTTCCACTGCACGGACAGGTGACTTTCGGGATCGGTGGATCTGTGCCGGCGACTTCTGGGCTCATGCGGTCACCTTCCTCACCCAATATGTGGTTCTCTTCTTCGTCTTCGTCGCCATTGTCGTCATCGAGCTGTGCGGAGCGTACAACCCCGTTAATGGCCGGACATGGCTACGAGCATGGGGGGCATGGGGGGAACGCCTACTCACTCGACGACCTGTTTTTGGACCAGATCACGGGTGGTTCGTATGGTGGTTTTGGTGCGCAGCAGACGCACGGCGCAAGCGATTTGCATATGCATGGGTTCATGGACGCAAGCGTCCTGGGTAGTGTCGGTGGGGGTGGCGTGTCATCGTCACCCTCGCCGCCGTCGATGATGATGCCCGCGACGAGTGCAACAGGTGCGAGCGGGATGTTTGACGTAGATTCGGACACGATGGCAATGTGGTCGAGTGCGCCGACGAGTTTCGGGTGCGTGGTCTTGTCTGTTTCTGTTTTGCTGATGTGGAAGGTCGCTGAGATTCCTCCGTTTGCTGTTTTCTCGGTCTTTTATCAATTAGGGTGAACGACTGGGGGACGTACCTATCGAGCGTGTCTGGGATCGTCCATCCGGATGGACCGGGTGGATCGGGGTCGCACGGGCACCATGGAAGACATTAGGTTTGGAGTGCAAGGTACTAGACTGAGCTAGCGCACACACGAGGTGTTGAGGGGTGCTCTGATAACGCTTCGACGATGTTTGCAGCCAAGGTCTATTTATCTGGGCGAACGGGATCAAGTGCAGGTCCATCGTGGTCGGTCGGTTCCTGGAGATGTACGTTACCTGGACTTCCTTTATTCGTTTTTGTTGTAGTTGTGCGTGATGGAAGGATATGGTGGTACGCCACGGATGATGGTGAACGTAATGATATAGTTTGGTTTGTTCACTTGTGGATGGAAGGAACCTTGGCGCGGCAAATCGCATGCCACTGGGAACGGCCGCGCCCCGGCTATTCACTACATTCCTTCCGGTGTCACGTTCGAGGATCAGTAGCTTGGCTCGTCCATCGGTTCACGTAGGCGTCCGTTCTTAATCTTTCTGGCATTGGCAGTAACAGGCGGATCTGTCTTCAATGACCGCGCGCTGGTCGTCCGAGTTTAGTCATTTCCGAGCAGCCTCATGGCGCAACTTGTCGCTTCCCCAGAGAGACACGGCGAGTGAAAGCTCGACCTCTTGCCAGGCTGTTGTAGGTATCAGCTGCAGTTTGATCAGGCTATCTAGAAGCTTGACACGACGTTTCCGTGCCCGTTCAAGTTGGATGGCAGCCACTGGCAGTAGGTCTGATCCAGATTGAGTTGTGTACCGTGAAGATGGACTAGTACGGAGGATGTACTATATCATGCCACCGTCAGCATCGGTGAGACCATCTTCTTCAGTGATAAATTATCCTTGGTGGAATGCCGGTGTTGTCCGTTATATGGGGGGGAGGGGGAGCTTATATCGATCAAGCCTTAGTAACTACTAACACCGCAGTTCATTCCAACTTCCGAGGCCCTGGATATCATATCCACCGAGCTAACACGAGGCACAAGCAGGTGTTTCAAGTCATTGTACTCGCGTAGTTCCTGTGTGAACCTTCGATTCCATCCCTCCCCTCGTATCATTTTGTTCTCCCCTCCACAGAATAGGATGCAATCATTGCCGATGTCCTCTTCATCACTCAGGTAAGTTCAATATTGCCAGGTCGTATGCCAGTTGCCAATATAACCGGTCCTTTTTACCCAGGTCCCCCAGGCTTATCAAAGGCCGTCCGCTGGTCGACCTCACAAATCGAATTGAACGGAATTCTGCCATTCGGCTGACTGGTGGCGCATTCAGTGACGTTTACAAATGCAAGTTTGGCGAATCTTCGTCCTCGGTATGATACTCTGCTCTTACTGGTCAATACTGTCCTCATCTCTTTTAGGTCGCAGTGAAGGTCCTGAGGTATTTTGAGTCTGAAGATCCAGAAGAGAACCAGAGGCTACTGGATCGCACAAACAACCAGGTCAACTCGATCCCATATACATGCAATGCATTTGTTCATCCGTTAATTCTTACCAACAGATTCGTCGCGAACTTGGTCTTTTGAAAAGACTGGAGCACCCTAATCTTGTTCCACTGCTCGGTGTGGCGACCATCTTTGGACCAACGCTCGGGGTGGTATTTCCTTGGATGTCGCACGGGACCTTGCACTCATTTCTGACGAACAAGACGCTCACGATAGTCGAGAGACTGCAGCTGGTTAGTTATGATTGCCTTTTTTTTTCCATCCCACCATACTGACGATTTACAGGTACAGGGCATCGGATCTGGCCTGGAATATCGTGCGTCCTTATAAATTGCGATATGATCCCACTTCTTTCTGATCAGATTGATGTCGACGATAGTTCATTCCAACGACGTGTTCCATGGAGACTTGCACAGCGTACATCCATCGCCATAGCTTTGGTTTAATATTTTCTCACCTTTTACCAGGGGAATGTCCTCATCGACGAAGACCAAATACCGCGAATCAGCGATTTTGGATTGGCATGTACGATCGAGAAAATACAGCCTGGGCTAACATACATGCAACGATTGTCAAACTCGGACAAACCGGGAGCGGCGAAATGGGCAGCACCTGAACGACTCTCTGGAAGCAAACCGCACCCATCTGGAGACGTTTATTCGTTTGGATGTATCATTTTCGAGGTAAGTACATTCCTCGAATCGTGCCCTAAGTAGCCTGATTTCTCTGCCAGGTGTTGTCCGGCGATGTGCCATGGAAGGAAGAAACGGACTTCGAGGTGATTGCATTGAAGTTGATGACGCACAAGCTGCCTCGTCGTCCGAGGCATGTAACGGTTAAAAATGACCATTGGACGCTGATGGTGCAGTGCTGGTCAAGGCGCCCTCAGCGACGACCTACAGCAGGCGAGGTTGTAGTAGCGGTGGACACGTTTATCTCCTTAGACTTACAGCCTCATCGGGAAGATCCCGAATTTCAAATCTACTTTTTTTTTTTTTTCGTTCGATGACGCACTTTTCACACACACACGCACGGATAGAATTTCGTGGGGAAGTGTGTGCCTAACTCACCGGAAGTAACTGCGGCGTGTGTAACCTACGCCTTATATATACATTGTTGCCGCGCTTAGTCGTAGCTGGTTGAAACCTAGTCTCCCGTAGGCAGACCCTAAAGTAGGAAGACAGTCGTTTCTAATTGAAACCAACAGCCTGCGCTCGCCGCTCGTGCCAGTGAGGTGCCAGCACTTCAAGTTGCGAACTGATTAATTCGTGAGACCGCCGGCCGGCGAGAGTTGAGAGTTGCTGACAATGTCTCTGGATTCTCAGGGTTCGCACCAGCTGGATCCACCCTGAAGGCCTCATGTCAGAAGGCCAGAAGCATGACCCAGGAGAGAAACTTATGGCGAGCCTATCCCCATCCCCATCTCCGCTCCCCAGCCTACAGAAGAGATTACACAACGCGCACAGTACCTGTACCCGGTGGCGAGTTTACCCGCGGGTCGACGCATGACGAACGCAGTGACGACGACGCGGGAACGAGAACGACACAACGATGGCGACTTCAAGATGCCCTCCCCGTCACCGACGACTCGACGGTGGTCGTTGACGAGGATGTGACGATGACATCATGACGATAGGACGGGGAGGGCGACGCGACATTGTCGTTATGCCCGCGTCTCCCTCTGTCTCCCTCTCCTGCACACAAGCCAACGACGTGACGATTACCACGACGGCACACCATGACGTAACGACAATGGTCGGACGATGACGACACAACAAGGTCATACACCGGCACGACGATGTGACGACCTGTCCGCGTCCCCTCCCTTTCCCTTTCCCTCTCCCACACACCCGCCAATGACGCGACGACTGCCGCGATAACGACGACGACAGTGGAGCTGTCCATGTCTCCTTCCTCTCCCTCTCCCTCTCTTGTACACCCGCTAACGACGCGACATGGCACCCAACGACGACACCACATGAACGGTCGACGATGCCGCGTTGATGGCACCATGGCCATCCACGTCCTATCGTCCCCCAAGACTCGACGACACCATATCAACAGTGTCACGCCCATCGCCATCCCTGTCTTCTCATCCCCAGCGTGCAGAAACGATCACGCAACGCACATGATCGTGTGCGTTGTGCAGTCGCTGCTGCACGCTGCCATAGCTCTTATCTCACCATCATCCTCATCCGACGACACGATTGATGACACGATGACGCGGAAACGACAACGGTGACAATGACAAGATGACAACGGCAGTTGCCCTCGACCTGTCCACTCGCGCCCATCCCCATCCCTGTCCCCCAGCATGCAGAAGCAATCACGCAACGTGCATGATTACGCGCGTTGTACAGTTGCTCCTGCACGCTGACCTGTGATTTTCCAGTCAGATACCCGCAGCCACACCTATGCCATACCCTACATATCATTCCTGTTCCAGCCTACAATACTATCCTGGGAGGGGGCATTCAACATGTAAACCGGAGGCGTATAAGTGTTCTCTCGAGAATGCTGGGTTACATTTACATTTATCCCATTGATCCATTGCTGGAAGAACCTGGAAACAATGTTTCACAGCAGACATTGAAATGATTTGTGTCATTGCTCCTCTGCACTTCACCATAGCGGAAACCCTGAGAAAACATAAGATTAGTCTGTGTGTTGATCCCGAGTGCAGAGTTTCGAATCTTGTTTTCCTACACTGTGCCTGGCTTTAATTGCTTGAGTCTTCTCTCCCATAGTACATTGTCATGGCCTTTGGACCTGTGACAAGGCATCTAGTACTTAACTTGAGCGTGTATGTGACTGATTGATCTTTCCAATCTCTCAGATTCATTCTTCTCGATCACAACAATATTACTTACATAATAAATATTCACCTTCCCCATGTTGTCGACCCAGGTCTTGACACCGTGACTTCAAGCCAGTGTGCATCTGATATTCAGCTCCCCCTACCCGATGGATATAATGACAAGTTGTACAACATTAGTTTACCTCACTGGCAGCGGGACAGAAACAAGGCATAGTAGCCTGTGCAGAGTATGTCCTCCTTATCACTCAGGTGAGTTCCTCATTGTTAGCTTTCCGGTCACTCACCAAGATGATAGGCCCTCTTTGCCTAGATCTTTTGTTGACGGTCGCCCGCTCGTTGACCTCACTGACCGAATTGAACGCCATTCCGCCATTCGGGCCTCTGGGGGCGCATCCAGTGATGTTTACCAATGCTGGTGCAGAGGTATGACTGGGTCTTCATCTCAGGTATGATACCTGTTCTTGCTGGTCAACACCTTCCTGATCTCCTTCAGGTTGCTGTGAAGGTCCTTAGATATTACGAGTCTCCAAATCCAGAAGAAAACGGGAGGCTACTAGACCGGCAAAATAATCAGGTCAATTAAATTCCATGTGAAATGTGTTCGTTCACCTGTTCATGTTTACTGGCAGATCCGCCGCGAACTGGGTCTTTTGAGAAGGCTCGAACACCCAAATCTTGTTCCATTACTCGGAGTGGCAACAACCTTTGGACCAATGCTCGACACAGTGTTTCCATGGATGTTACACGGTACCTTGCACTCTTTCCTGAAGAGCAGAACACTCCCATCGACGGAGAGACTGCAGTTGGTTAGTTATGTGATGCTGACAATCTCCAGGTGCATGGGATCAGATCTGGTCTGGAATATCGTGGGTTCTCAGAAAATGAGTTTCCATCTCACATTTATTGATGAGATTGATAGTAGATTCAAATGATATGTTCCACGGAGACCTGCACAGCATATGTTCATGACTATTGTTTCGATATTCACTTATCGTTTATCAGGGCAACATACTCATTGACAAGGAACAAACACCGCGGATCAGCGATTCTGGACTAGCGTGCACAATTGAGAAAGTGCAGCCTGGGCTGACATACTTGCAACGATTGTCGAACACGAACCATCCAGAGTCGGCCAGATGGGCAGCACCAGAGCGGCTCGAGGGAAGCAAATCACATCCATCAGGGGATATCTATTCGTTTGGATGCATCATGTTCGAGGTAATGTAACATTCCCTGTTGTCTTAAGAGCCACCAGATCAACTTCTCGGGCAGGTGTTGTCCGGCGACTCGGATGTGCCATGGAAGGATGAGACGGACTGGAAGGTAGTGGCTCTGAAGCTGACGACACATGAATTGCCCTCTCGTCCGGAATGTGGGACAACTCAAAACGAGCATTGGAAGCTGATGGTGCGGTGCTGGTCAGTGCGGCCACAGTAGTGGCAATGCGCACGAAGCATGATATCCCCGAATCTCAAATCTTTTTTTTTTTAAGTTACTGGACTGAATAAGGAAACTATGGGACTAAATAAGGAAGGATTACCAAAACGAGCAGCATCTTGGGAAATGAATTTTCTGCGCGCATATATATACGGAGTTGTAAATATTTGAGCAGCGTCGCGCCTCATCAGATCAACTTTTGGAGCGGGTGACGGACTCCAAGGTGACTGTTCTGAAGTTGACGCATGAATTGCCGTCTCATCCAGAGCGCGGGACAATTCCAAATGAGCATCGGGAGCTGATTGTGCGGTGCTGGTCAGCGCGCCCAGGGGCGGGCGAGGTCGTACGTACATTCTCTCGAGATGCAGGACGGTGGGGAGATCCCCAAATTCCACATCTTCGTAGTAATGCGTTGCAACTCCCACGCTCTTCCGCGACGAACTTCAAAGTACTCATAATGCACAACGTCAACCGGTCGAAGCGGTTCAAACGACCTTTCGCGAATGTTGACGCGCGTCATCTTCATGTTTCCGCCGGCGGCAGCTTAGATTTTGTTCAACATCGTCGGCCCACCCAGCCGGCGGACCCCCTGCGCGGCGCCATGCTTGTAGCGGTGGTGGTAGTCACCATCGTGCTCTACATCATGCTCTGGGAAGTTGAGCGGTCCTCGTTCACATCTGTTCCCGTCCGAAATCCAAATCTAAACCAGAGCGCAAACGGCATCTTGAATGCTATACCGACACACCATCCATACCCGCTTGACCAGGATGAACCCAGTCTACCCTTGGACGAAAAATTGGACGAGCCTCCTGGGGAGTGTATCCCTGTGGATGTGAATAACCCGAGTCGCTGGATACCAGACACATGGCCACCTCTCATCACTCGTGTTCCTGATGAACACAAAGTAGACACCGACATCCCCGAGAACGAGGACATGAGGCTCCAATCGTTCGACGCTGCACACTGCAACGGAGCTTGCCGCTTCCTCCTACCCGTACGCATTGGTGAACAGGAATCCAAAGCCCGAATCCACTTCATGCAACTCGTAGCGCTTGCCAGACGACTCGGTCGGACGATCGTACTACCCAACGTGGGGAAAAGTAGAATGAGCGCGTGCTCTGCGTGGCCGTTTTCTGCGTACTATGATACAAGCGTGTTTTCCCAGCGAGACAACCCTTCCGATTCGTGGCCGGCGATGGAGCTGAAACATTTCTCGAAGTGGGTCGGCGAGAGACCATCGTCACCAAGCAGTTTTGTCGTGTCCTTGGAAACCATGCATCACGACCGTCATGAAAGCCTAGAAACTCAAACTGGACAGCAGCAAGACATTCCGTTCATCATCCAAAGAGCGGAAGTCGACTCCAAGATTGTGTCCTGTCTCGAATCTAAACTCGGACGACTGCGGTCTTCTCTACCGGATATGGCGCTATCTATCTTGTTCAAATCGCGCTCGCTCAGGGCAACAGAGTCGACCGACGCCTCGCAGCCTCTTGTGCGCCTCTTGTCAAGCAGCTTCCACATGGACGCGCTTTCTGACTTTAACCTGATGACCGGTCCAACGAAATACGAGTACCCTACTCTCCTCACTAACGTTTCCCATCTATCCCTCGTGAACGCGGACATCCTCGTCCTCGACTACGACCTCCGCCACCTGCTCTTCCCTGCGAATGCGCTCGGGCAACTGAGCCTGAACCTGCACTACGCGCCCGCACTGTACGACCTCGCAGACCGCCTCTCTGATAACCTCGGTCCGTTCGTGGGCGTGCACTGGAGGATGGAGACCGTGCCGGTACAGAACATGGCGTGGTGCGCGGCCTCGCTCGTGAACGCGCTCCATGCGTTCCTCCAAGAAGATGAGCATGGCCGTCATCAAGCACCGGGGACGCCCCAGTTAAGGCTCGTATGGCTCGCGACGGACTATCCTCGCCGTCTCGATCTCGGCTCATTCCTAGGCCATGACGACGGAAGAGATCAGCGGACTCCCGGTATCAATACAACCATCACTGATACCATTTCCAATGCCAAGACCTCCACGGCCCGAATCGCACAACAACCCGGTGATCGCACAAGGAACAAATCGAGCACGTTCCGTGCTGATGCCCTATCTTCTGAACACGACGACGCGATCGGGATGCTGATCGAGGCGTTTCGGTCTGGGGGAGATCTTGAGTCATGGAGATTGACAGACCTTGCAGAGCAGCTGCACCGCTATCCATACGTCGAAGGTAGGTTAGATCTTGACACCCATATCAACGACGTTGCGTTATTGGACGATCCTGGGGTACTCGGGATACTCGACAAGCTAGTAATCGTGCAAGCCAGGGTGTATGTTAGCGGTTCGACGGACTGCAGCAAGACCAGGTTCGTGACGTTTACTCGCTCTAGTTCCGATCTATGAACACACATTGTCTAGCTCTTTCTCAAAACAGATTATCGAAGCACGCAGGGAAATGTTTGAAACAGAACGGGGTAAGAGTGCTATCCGCAACATAGTTGAATATTTTGGTCAATGGTGATAGAAGACCCCACCGCGGCAACTAGTATAGCACGCGCAGATGTATGAAAAGCCATAGCATATAGCATAGAATGGATGGTATACGACATGATCATACACACGCGTTTTTCGAGGGACGATGGATCAAAGAAACACCGTAGCCTCCCATCACGGTGCTATAATTTCGCTTTTCAAGCGTCACCCCGACACACCAGCAAAGGACAGCCTGTAGTCGCCAGACATACCACCTCCCTTTCTCCGGTAGCCTTCCTGGTACCACGAGGAGGGCGGAGGGCATCGCCTTCGCCAGCACCAGGGTGAACAGTAGTCGGGCGCGGGGGACGAGCACGTTTGTGCGCTGCGGGGACGATCTCGTTAGAGAGGTGTAATCTAGTGTATGTAAACGACAGAAATACTGATTTATGCAGTGAGCAAGTACTACCAGTATCGATGAATTCGACGACGTACCACTGCTGGAAGTACTCCATACCTGCGGGCCCGGGATGAGCGCGTAGTAGTGCCGCTACTGGGTCTTGACGAGTCCCTTGGAGGTCAGGCTTGGCATCGCTTTGATAACTTCAATGTTACGCGTATCCAGGTCCTCATGCTTGGGCGCATTGAAGTCCTTTTTGACGGCGAGAATTATCAGAGTATATCCCGTTCGATTTCGGAGCAGGTGTATGTGCAAGTGAATTCAAGAGAGTCATATGAACACCGAGGTGATTAGTGCGGCGAGGGGAGAGAACAGAAAGAGTCAGCTCATACTGCTGTTCGGACGGAAAGGAAAGTAGACGCTCAAATGTATGTACTTACTATTCTTTTGGACAAGGGTAGTTATTGTGTAGCAACTGACAACCCAATACGCTAAGGCGGAGATCACTAGGAGCTCCGGTCGTATGTACTTACTAATCGCTCAAGAACTTCTATCGTACGTAGTACCGTGACAACACGGGGCACCTACGTGGTTCCTGTAGTGAACGTCTCCTCTTCGATTCCATCCCTCCTCCTCTCCGTTTTGTTGTCCCTCCCACAGAATAGTATGCAGTCATTGCTAATATCCATTTCGTCATTTGGGTGAGTCTCACATTGTCAGGTGGTAGTAGGTTACTGACATACTAATCCTTTTTACCCACTGGCAGGTCCTTTATTAATGGCCGTCCCCTGATCGACCTCACAGGTCAAATCGAATGGGATCCTACCATTCGGCCCGTGACTGGTGGTGCATACGGTGACGTTTACAAATGCAGGTGCAGCAGTATGAACAGGTCTTCGACCTTAGTGTGTAGTAGGCTGCTTTTTGGTCAGTACTATCCTCATCTCTTCTAGGTCGCCGTCAAGGTTCCGAGGTATTTTCAGTCTGAAGATACAGAAAACAACAAGCTACCAGATCGTACCAACAACCAGGTCGACTCAGTTCCAATACTACGTTCGTCCATCTGTTAATTTGCTAGCAGATCCGTCGAGAACTCGGTCTTTTGAGAAGACTGGAACATCCTAATCTCGTTCCACTGCTTGGTGTGTCGACTATCTTTGGACCAATGCTCGCGATGGTGTTTCCCTGGATGCCACATGGCACCTTGCACTCTTTTCTGAAGAAAAAGATGCTCACAATAGTCGAGAGACTACAGCTGGTTAGTCGTGATTCCCCTTTTTTCGACCTCTCGATAATGACGAGTTGCAGGCGCATGGCATCGGATCTGGCCTGGAATATCGTGCGTCACTACAGATTGTGATGTGATCCCACTTCTTCTGATCAGTCTTGTGTTGCAGTTCATTTAATGAACGTGTTCCATGGAGACTTTCACAGCGTACGTCCACACCATAACTTTAGTTTGATATATTTATTCTCGTTTTTTACCAGAGGAATGTCCTCATCGATGAAGGCCAAATACCGCGAATCAGTGATTTCGGTTTGGCATGTACGATCGAGAAAGTACAACCGGGACTGTCATACTTGCAACGATTGTCGAACTCGAGCAAACCTGGAGCGGTGAGATGGGCAGCACCTGAACGACTCTCTAGGAGCAAACCCCACCCATCGGGAGACATTTATTCGTTAGGGTGTATAATGTACGAGGTAAGGATGTTCCTCGATGCCATAATGGCTACTATCTTAATTTTTCCGCCAGGTGTTATCCGGCGATGTGCCATGGAAGGAAGAGACGGACTACGAAGTGATTGCTCTAAAGTTGACGACGGACACTCTACCTCGTCGCCCGATGCCTGCAACAGTCAAAGATGAGCATTGGACACTAGTAGAGCAGTGCTTGTCAAGGCGCCCTGAGCAACGACCCACCGCAGGCGAGGTTGTAGTGGCAGTGGCCACGTTTATCTCCTTAGATAAGCATGACGGCGACTTGCGGCAATCCTCATCATTTCAGTGAGTTCCCCATTGTCAGCTTGCTAGTCGTTTACCAAGATAATTCGCCCAGATCTTTTGTTGAAGGTCGCCCGCTGGTCGACCTCACAGATCGAATTGAACGGGATTCTGCCATTTGGGTGACTGGTGGCCCATTCAGTGATGTTTACAAATGCAGGTGCAGCGGCATGACCGGGTCCTCGTCCTCGGTATGATACCCTGCTTTTGCTGGTCATACCTTCCTCATCTCTTTTAGGCCGCTGTGAAGGTCCTCCGATGTTACCAGTCGCAAAATCCGGAAGAAAACCGAAGGCGACTGGACAGGCTAAACAACCATGTCAATCCGATTCTACTTGCAATGTATCTGTGCATCTGTTAATATTCGCTAGCAGATGCGTCGCGAACTCGGTTCTTTGAGTAGACTGGAACATCCTAATCTTCTTCCACTACTCGGTGTGGCGACCATCTTTGGACCAACGCTCGAGGTAGTGTTTCCATGGATGTCGCATGGCAGCTTGCACTTCTTTCTCAAGAAGACGACCCTCACAATAGTCGAGAGACTACAATTGGTAAGTTGTGGAATGGTTTCAAATTGCCAATGAGTCTTACGATATGCAGGTACATGGCATCGGATCCGGTCTAGAATATCGTGGGTTCTCGAAAAGCGCACTACATTCCATATTTTCTGATGAGATTGATAGTGCATTCAAATAATATGTTCCACGGCGAACTGCACAGCGTATGCTCATGACCTTTGTTTTGATATTCACTCACCTTTTGGCAGGGTAACATACTCGTCAATGAGGATCGAACGCCGCGGATCAGTGATATCGGATTGGCGTGCACGGTAGAGAAAGCGCAGCCTGGGCTGACATACTTGCAACGATTGTCGAATACTGGCCATCCAGAGTCAGCCAGGTGGGCAGCACCCGAGCGGCTCGAGGGAAGCAAACCACATCCGTCAGGGGACATTTACTCACTTGGATGTATCATGTTCGAGGTAATGTGACGTTCCCTGGTGTCTTAAGGGCCACCGGACTAACTTTTCGAGTAGGTGTTGTCCAGCGAGGTGCCATGGAAGGAAAAGATGGACTACAAGGTAATCGCTCTGAAGCTGATAATGCAAGAATTGCCCTCTCGTCCTGAGTGTGGCGGAATTCGAAACGAGCATTGGGAACTGATGGTGCGGTGCTGGTCAGCGCACCCACAGCAACGGCCCAGGGCAGGCGAGGTCGTAGTAGCGGTGCACACGTTTTTCTCAAAGAACGCTGACTGGCGTAATCGGGACATCCCCAAATTTCAAATCTTTTTTTTTTTTTTTCCAGTTGCCGGGAACTTGATTATACCTATATAGTACCGCGACTTAAAGCTTAAGTAGTCACTTCCACTTACATAAGGTGGTGCCCGTCCAAAATATTCACGCCTGCTCTCGGTCTTAGTAATGAATCACAAGCCCTCCAGCTACGAACTTCAAGGTGATGTACAATATTAAGTGGTTGAGGCGGTTCTCATGTTTCTTGTTTCAGCTCGACGGAGCACCCAACGCCCTGCGTGGTGCAATGCTCGTAGTGGCGGTCATGCAGACTCGTGCTCTATATCATGCTCTGGGAACTAGATCCATGGAGCGATCCACGTCCTGGTCTGGACGTCCGTGCCCCTGCAAAATCTAAATCTAAACCAGAAAGCCAGCGGCATCTTAAAACCTATTTCGACACGCGGTCCGTACGCAGTTGACCAGGATAAACCTGTTTTATCGTTGGGCGAAAAATCTGGCAGGCCTCCTATGGAGTGCATTCTTGTGACCCCAAATAACTCGAATCACTCGACGCCCAACACATGTTCCTGAAGAACATAATGCAAACGAACCTTTGACGGGACTCGCTTTCTGATTTCGACCGATGTGATGACCTGTCCAGCGGAATACGAGTACCCTCCTCTCCTCACTAACGCTTCCAACCTATCCCTTGCGGGTGCCAGCGTCCTCATCCTTGACTACGACCTTCGTCACGCTTTGTTTCCTGGGATACGCCCATACTGTACGACCTCGCAGACCGCCTCTCTGATAATCTCAGTTTGCTCGTGGGCGTGCATTAGAGGATGGAAAATGTGCCAGTGCAGAACCTGACACGGTGCACGGCCTCGCTCTTGAACACCCCTCCAGGAGGATGAGCATGGTTGGACGTCATCAGGTACCGGGGAAGCTCCAGTTGAGACACGTGTGGTTCGCGACGGACTATCCTCACCGTCTCAATCTCGATCTCAGCTCGTTCCTGAGCCACGAGGACGGACGGAAGAGATCAGCGGACTTCCGGTATCTTAATACCACCTATACCATTTCTGATGCGAAGACCTCCGCAGCCCGAATTGCACAGCATCCCAGTGATCGCACAAGGAACAAATTGAGCGCATCCCATGACGCCCTATCTTCAGAACACGACGACACGATCGAGATGCTCGTCAAGACGTTTCGGCCCGGCGGGGATCTGGATCCGTAAAGGTTGACAGATTTCGCAGAGCAGCTGTGCCGCTATCCATACGTCACGGTCGAAGGTAGGTTAGATCCCCCCACGCTCATCATAACGACGACAGAGCGCAGTCATTGTTGGACGATCCTGGGGTGCTCGGCATGCTTAGACTGGACAAGCTAGTGATCTTGCGGACCAGAGTGTATGTTGGGGGTTCGATGGACTGCACCAACTTGAAGGCTAGGTTTGTGCCGTTTACTCTTTCTCTTTTATTGGGAGTTCTAGTTCCCAACCTACGATGGCGTTGTCTAGCTCCTTCTCAAAACAGATCATTGAAGCACACAGAATGTTCGAAGCAGAACAGAGCAAAGGTGCTGGTAGCCTTCCTGGTCGCCACGAGGGGGGCGGGGAGCGCCGCCTTTGCCAGTACCAGGGCGAACGGTAGTCGGGCGCAGGGGACGAGCCGCACGCTTGTGCGCAGCGGGGATGATCTTGCTGGAGAGGTGTAACCTAGTAAATGCAAATGACATCACGATAGCAATCACCATCATCCACGACGACTGCTATGAAAACCACCCTTAGTCTCCCGTAAGCAGACTCTTAAGTAGGAAGACAGTCGTTCCTAGAGGCCCTTGGAAGTCAGGCTCTGCATTGCCTACATGACTTCGAGATTGGACAGGTCTTCATGCTGGGCGCATTGAGATCTTGTTGGCAGCGAGAACACCCTCTCAGTTGTGTATTGAACTCGGAGCATAAGTAAGTATAGTTCCACTGCTCGATTTCGGAGTGCATGCGCAAGACAGCATAACAGACCAACACAAACAACCACACACCAGCTTGAAGAGATTATGCGACCATGCAAAAGTAAAGTGCACTGTGCTAACATGAAGCACGACTCTGTTTACTCGCTGCCACTGTACTCACGTGGTTCCTCTTTGACTCCATCCTCCCCTTTTGTCCCCTCCCACAGAACAGTTTCCAATGTCCTCTTCATCACTCAGGTGAGTCTTACATTATCAGTTGTAGGCCACGCGCTAAGATGACCGATCCAGGTCTCTTGGCAAACGCCGTCCGCTGGTCGACCTCACAGATCGAATCGAACGGGATGCCGCCATTCGGCCTGTGACTGGTCGCGCTTTCAGTGATGTCTACAAATGCAGGTGCACCGACATGACCGGGTCTTCGTCCTTGGTATGATACCTGCTCTTGCTTGTCAGTGCTATCCTCATCTGTTTTAGGTCGCTGTGAAGGTCCCGAGGTATTTTCAGTCTGAAGATCCAGAAAAGAACACGACCCTACTGAATCGCACAAACAGCCAGGTCGACTCAATTCCATAATGTATTCGTTCGTCTTTTAATTTTTGCTAGCAGATCCGTCGCGAACTCGGTTTTTTGAGAAGACTAGGACATCCTAATCTTGTTCCACTGCTCGGTGTGTCAACCATCTTTGGACCGATGGTCGAGGTGGTATTTCCGTGGATGTC
The DNA here is from genome assembly GCA_038090015.1 of Leccinellum albellum. Classification (NCBI taxonomy): domain Eukaryota; kingdom Fungi; phylum Basidiomycota; class Agaricomycetes; order Boletales; family Boletaceae; genus Leccinellum; species Leccinellum albellum. The sequence goes on along the minus strand of JBBPLX010000417.1, from coordinate 5,216 downwards.
GCACGGCACCTTGCACTCTTATCTCAAGAACAAAACCTTCACAATAATCGAGAGACTTGAGCTGGTTTGTCATGATCCACTTTTTTTTCGACCCCACAATACTGACGACTTGTAGGTGCTTGACATTGGATCTGGCCTAGAATATCGTGCGTCTTCAGAAATTGCGCTAGTACTCTTTCTGATCAGACTGATGTTGTAATTCATTCAAATAACGTGTTTCATGGAGACTTGCATAGTGTACGTCCATCATAGCTTTGATTTAATATGTTCTCACGTTTCCACCAGAGAAATGTCCTCATCGACGAAAACCAAATACCGCGAATCAGCGATTTCGGATTGGCATGTATGATTGAGAAAATGCAGCCTGGACTGACATACTTGGAACGGTTGTCGAATCCGAGCAAACCAGGAGCAGTGAAATGGGCAGCACCTGAACGACTCTCTGGAAGCAAACCCCATCCGTTTGGAGACATTTATTCGTTTGGGTGTATCATGTATGAGGTAATGACGTTCCCTGATCCCCTTATGGCTACCAGCTTAATTTCTCCACCAGGTGTTGTCTGGCGATGTGCCATGGAAGGAGAAGACGGACTACCTGGTGATCGCTCTGAAGTTGACGAGGGACACGCTGCCTCGTTGTCCGATGTCTGCAACAGTCAAGAATCAACATTAGACGCTGATAGTGCAATGCTTGTCCAGGCGCCCTGAGTAATGACCCACAATAGGCGAAATTGTAGTGGCAGTGGACATGTTTATCTCCTTGGAGCATGACAGTGACTTACGATGTTCTTCATTAAAGTAAGTCTAACTTTGTCAGGTTGTGGGCCACTCGCCAAGATGACCGATCCCTTATTACCCAGGTTGTTGACCTTGTCCACTACCTCGTTGGGCATACCCCACCTGTCTGCACAAAAATATTTATTTGATATTTGATAATAACAGATCTATAATTTCAAGTTTGTAGCCCTTTTTTAGTTGATTATTTCGTTCGTCGTTGTCTCGACCAGGTCTCGAGTAGATGAACTTCTCGAATTGTTTATATGAGCAATCTAATAAATGATTATCTAGTATTATCTGGTGGGCAGGTGTTTGGATTCTGAGCGTTGAGCTCCTGATTGAATGCGCTGAGACTCTGCTTCCTCCCGAGCTGTGCATTGCGACCCTTGGTAAGTTCTTCGTCTTGACTGGCTGGACAGTTGATAATTAGAAGGCAGTTTCTTCTCAGATGCAATCAAAGTTCACTCTTTTTAGGACATATGGTCACTGGTCATGATTCATAAATGGTGTTGGACGACTCCTCGACATCGTTTTAATGAGGATTTTATGAAGAAATCGTCGTGTCATTGCCCACACTGGCCAGTAGATGGTATGCAACGTGCTCATACACACATTTTTCGAGGAACGGTGGACTAAAGAGGCGGCGCACCCTCCATCATGCTACTGTAAATATCCCCTCTCAAGGGCCACCCCGGCCAACATCGGTAAAGGTAGTCACCAAGCGCACCACCTTCCTTTCTTCGGTAGCCTTCCTGGTCGCCACAAGGCGGACGGGGCAGGGCGAGCGGTAGCTGGGAGCGGGGGACGAGATACACGTTTGTGCGTGGCAGGGACGATCTCGTTGGGGAGGTGAACCTAGCGCACATATGATTGACAAAGAAATCACGATTCGCGCGGTGAGCAGGCACCACCAATCCTGATGAATTATGACGTGTTACTGCCATGAAAGACTGGGTCTTGACGAGCCCCTTGGAGGCCAGGCTCTGCATCGCCTTGATGACTTCGAGGTTGGGCACATCCAGGTTTTCATGCTTGGGTGCATTATTTAAAGTCTTTTTCTGGCGATGAGAACGCCCTCTGTTGTATCAGAGTACAGTCGTCGTCCCGTTCGATTTCGAGCGCGGGCGTGCGCAAGTGCATTTGGGAGAAGTTGTGTGAACACCGAGGTAGTGGACAACAAAGGAAAAGAGAGTCAGGTCATCATACCGGACCAATGCAAACAGGCGACGAATCACACACCCTTGAAGAGGTTCTCGTAGTAGACGATGCAATGTGTCGCGCGTGTCTCCACTGATCAACAAATCAATTACGGAAATGTAACACAGCCACTGCATTGGCCATATACAGCTACTACGCGGAGTCAATCGATTATCGATCGACCATCGATCTTTCGCCCATACCGTCGTCGACACACGACAACCACCTCACTTCGGAACTTTTTCACTCATATACCCATTGAAATATGTCTGGCCATGGTAAAGGCGGAAAGGCAATCCGGAGAATACTTTGGGAATTGCACACCTCTCTAACTGAAGGAATAGGGACTTGGCAAGGGCGGCCCTAAGCGTCACCGCATGATTCTGCGCAGCAACATCCTGGGTAAGTTTGTGGTCAAGTTGAGTCATGGATGAGTACTTGAGTGCTAAAGGAGATCAGGTATCACAAAGCCCGCCATTCGTCGTCTCGCACGTCGTGGTGGTGTGAAGCGTATCTCCGGATTGATCTACGAAGAGAATCGTGGCGCCTTGAAGATCTTCCTGGAAAATGTCAGTGCTGTGTTCTATCCTATACAACAATTCGCGTAACTTTCGCAATGAAGGTTATCCGCGACTCGGTCACGTACACTGAGCATGCCAAGCGCAAGACTGTCACTGCGCTTGATGTTGTTTATGCCCTCAAACGCTCAGGGCGAACGCTCTACGGTTTCGGTGCATAGCCTGAGATGGTTTTGATTATATGGGATATTTATCGTTGTATGCAGTGACTTAGTGTAATGTAATTCTATATGCTTTCTCTGGCCGCTTCTTGAACTGTTATGTAAATGAATGTCTACGTTCGAACAAGTACAGGATGTCTTATCTCAACTCCATCAGGAAAACAGAGTGACAGTTATTTACACTCACTCGACCCTGCCATACTTGTCAACTCTTGGCCAGGGACAGCAACTTGTTGTGGAGCGATGGCCCGGGAAGTTCTTTTATCAAGTGCAGATACGGTGAGGCCAGCGTCTTCTCTTCTGTTTCTCTCCAGCTTCTTTTTTGTTTTTTGTGTGGGCAGGCTCCCGGTCAACAGCTATTCCCACAAGGAACATCGGCTCCGTTGGCTTGTTGAACGATTGTCGGGTTATGTACTAGGTATTTGGCTATAGTAGCTCTCCGGTGTGTGTCATGCTACGATAAACTGTCTGTCGAAGGCAAGCTATGAAACAGGACGTTTTGGTATTCATCCATCATCCCGACCTCCTTCCTCGCCGGGGCGTCCGCTCATTCATATTGGAGGGTGCTTGTTCCGCTCGATCATCGTTGGATGAGCACATCCAAGCTGGGCCGGCCGAGTGTGATCGAAGATGAAGAGTAAGCCCTATTTATCTTTGCTAGTATGCCGTATGTCTTGGCCAACGCATTTTTTGCAGTTTATTGTCCTGTACAGTACTGTAACAACGAATATTAGGAGCATGATCCTGATCCTCAATGAACGTTCAAGCAGCCGCCCGACAAGCCTTCTACAACCTCTCTTTTATCTCCTTCGTAAAGCTCTGCTGCAGCATCCTGTCGTTTGCTCACAGAACGATTGTATGCTACTTCTCTCTTGTATGATTTTTTCCCCTCACCGTACTGACGATTATGGGTTAGTACTCGATCAACTTGAAGTCAGAGATTCGTGGGAATAGCCTAAGCATGTCGTGGCGCTGGATTCTTCTTTCAACAAGTATCGACGAAGTGATCATCGTGAGCATTACCACAATCAATAGTACTAAATATCCTTGATCATCTGAGATAACAAATGCAGTCCGCTGGATTCCTACTCTGGACACGAACACGCCTGAAATCCATGATGCAATCTACTTCGTTATATCCCGCAAACCATCGTTCCCTCCTCTCGCTATCTGCGCCAACGCACCCCGCTCATGGCGCTGTGGATATATACTACTAGGTACATTCGTGCCTTTCCTTGCGAGTCTTGTTGCAAGGTTTCGCCGACTTTTTTTGTACTTTGGCAAGTGCCCGTATTTACTGCCGGGATCCAGTCTGGGCTTTCTGCGGACCCGGTGAAGGAGATGGCTGACGTACACAGATGTATGCTAGCCTCAAGGGGGGCCGGTACGTATTTCATATTTTGTCGAACGCAATTAGACACATTTTTCCGTAGGTGCCGTTCCTCAGCTGACTCTGGTTCACGGCATATCAACGTGGATTGTTATATGTAATACTTCTAGCCCGACTTTTTTTTCTAGGGACATTAGCTCGTGTTTGTAGTGGATCTTCCTTTCCCTCAACCTTGCCTGGGGAAACGAAATGCGAGAGGAACTCCGACCCGCTGCCAGATCTGTGGCCGATGTCCATGTCGAACAAGGACGACTTTAGGACGATCACTGGGACACGTCGAATCTCGCCCGAGGTGCATACTCAGGCACACACCTTCGCCGACCGCAATCACAGCAGCAGCAGTCAGCGCCGTCAGCGCTATCTTAGCCATCGCCACCCGCGCAATCCCCGCCGCAACCCCATAAACTAGCAAATGATTTGGGGCGGCTTCCACTGCACGCCGGGGCGGTCAACTTTTGGGATAGGCGGATCTATGCCGACGACCTCCTCGCCCAATATATGATTCTTGTTTTCATCTTCATCGCAATAGTCGTCACCGAACTGCGCGGAGCGTACGACCCCATCGATGGCCGGAGTGGGCATGGGAGGAAAGCCTACTTACTACTCGATGACCTGTTTTTGGATCAGATTACGGATGGTTCTTATGGTGGCTTTGGTGCGCAGCGGATGCACGGTGATCTAGGTCCGTTGACACAAGCGTCCTGGGCAGTGTCTGTGGGGACGGCGCGTCGTCGTCCCCCTCGCCCCCGTCAAACGATGATACCTGTGACGACTACGACGACTACGAGCAGGATGTTTGAAGTAGACTCGGGGCACGATGTCAATGTGGTCGAGTGCGCCAACAGATTTCGGGTGCGTGGTCCCGTCTGTTTTTTTTCTTGCTGATGTGGATGGTCTCTAGGGCCCGGGTCCTTCCATTGGGGGACGTACCTTTCGAACGTGTCTGGGATCGCCGATTCGGATGGACCGAGTAGTTTGGGGTGCTGGAAAGTGTGAGGTACTAACGTGCACATGGGGGGCATCGAGGGGCGCTCTGATGAGCTTATGTTTATAGCCGAAGTCAAAAAAGAGAGATCGATCTATCTCGGCCATGGGCGACTCACGGGTCCAACT
>JBBPLX010000416.1:0-24159 GCA_038090015.1 Leccinellum albellum | reverse complement strand
GGTCGTCTTCTTCTTCTTGCCTCCCGCCTCCTCGTCGTTGGACTGGTGATCGTGCTCGAGGTCATGGCGATTAGCAGCGGTCTGGCTAGCAGACGATATTGTCGTTGTCGCGTACGGATGCGTTGGGTAATTGTTGGCCGCCATGACTTATGGTCGCAAGTACTGCTGAAGGCCTTTGGGCGCTGGCACGACAGAGATCGAAAGAGGGTAGATGAGTCGAGGGGGAGGGGGAGACGTTTCAAATGGGAGCGCGAAACCAGCTCAAACGGGCTCTGCGAGTGACAGCGTGTGCATGTGTGTCTGCAGCAATGATTCGCTCGGATCGTCCGACCGCCCTCATGAAATCGGGACCCCAACCACCCGAGCACATGTACCTTTGCGCCTCTCGTCTCCTTCCAATGCACACCTGAAACGCCCCGCAAGGTGAACAGCGTGTTGAGCATATAATAACGATGACAAGCGCAGGCAATTTCATTAGATGATGACGGATCCCCATTCAAACGGTGCATAAAATAAAAGCACTAGTACATAGTAAGTACATGACGCAAGAAAGAGCACCCCGTCGGCTACGTTAGGCAAGTGCGCACGGTATTTGTGGCACCGGTGCCTGTTCGGCCCAAGATCCTTCGCACAAGTATTTCAGCGACTCACAGAAACGTCCGCCCTTTCCTTGTCTCCGAGTTTGACAAGTAATTCGGCAGATTTCTGGGGGGTTTGACAGTCTGCCCCGAATGATTTGGGATCCCGTCATTCCATCCAGCTTCAAGAAGTAGTCAACACTCGTAGTCTAGCGACGCTGTTCTCCTCAATTGGTTTCGAGTCACATCGTTCAAGACGGCAGCAAAGCCATTCTTGGCAGGTGCCCTAACAAGATCAGTGAGCCTCGTCCAACAGGGGAATATTGATCTGATCGGAAACTTCGCTAGATTTTGCCAGTGCTCCGGAGGCTAAACCCCACAATCAACTTGGAAACTCGGCATATGGAGCACTCACAGCGCGGGAACGCCTGGGGAATCTAGAAGCGCAGGTATATATAAAAACCGTCACTCGCGCGTCGGCCACTCATGATCAGTCGAAGTTCAGCCAAAGCGGAGCAGGCGGAGATCCGGCTATGATCGCATGATCGCGTGGAAACGTACCTTGTGTAGTCTGATCAAGAACATGTCAGTGTTCGGCCAAGTGATGATATAAGTATCCCCACCCATCCTTGAAACACGTTGCCGCCGCCACAGACGCCACCAGTACCTGGTGGGCGGGTACGATCCCCCCTGTAGAGGCAACATGGTATGAACGATTGACATATAGATACTTATCTGCCTAGAATCTCAACCCTGAGGCATTTTTGTGGCTTGCCATTGCCCAGTCCAACGACCCCTTGACAACCGCTCGGCTGTAAAAGTCTGGGAATCAGGGAGGGAAGTCCGACAAGGCACGGGGAAGTTTCTCATGTGTCGCACCGTACGCCAAGAATATTGGTATGTGGAGAACCTGCGCACACACTGCGCCACCAATCCATTATTCATCATACCAATAGAGCTTCCTCCGATGTCTCCACGTTCAGGACCTTCATTGAAGGGTGTCAGTGACGTACATAGTAAGGGAGTAGACCGACCACGTGCGCGAGGCCTGGCTAAGAGTCTTCACAGGAGTTGCCAAGTGTCGTTGCTTTCTATTCTCGCGTAGCAGGAAGCGACCAGGGCTGAGACCCATTAGAATCTTTGCGTTCCCTTCAAGTTATCTGCCATTAACTAGCGTGCCACTTCGAGAGTTGGTGTATGAAAGGGAGAGCCTGCCATGAAACTTTGGCCAAGGACCAAGGTCGTGTATGCAGTGTCAGCTGAGCGATAACAAACGGTCCGCGTGGAAGTGACAGCACCAGGTTTTTTCCTAGAACGTGTATCGGTAGTACTAGTGCTGCTGGCCGAGATAGCGCGTGGAGCGTGGGGCTTCGTCTCTCTTGATCGTCCTGGTGCAGAAATCCTTGCTACTAGGAGGCGCATCTATGAAGGATTTGATGTTGCCCCATGATCCTCGAAGGGCACTGCGCTCGTTCTCGACTCTGCCATCTAGACTGGTGACCTGCCATCCAAAAGAAACAAGCTATCCACGGTTGGTCACCAGTCTATCAGCGGCTAAAGGACACAGAAATGACATTCAAATTCAGGACCCACAGGCCACTGGGTGCCCGCTCGGTCGTACCTAGTCATGAGGGAGGTACGATGAACTGCCGGGCAGGTACTTTCTCCTATGTCTGGCTTTCCGGCGCATTCAATTGGTAGAATTGGGATAATGTGACGACCGCATCTCAATGGGGCCCTGCGGGTCAGTCACCGGCCGGCACGCTGCAAGGCTGCTGGGTAACCAATTTAGAGTGCAGACCTCAGCACGTACGCGACGACACCAGACCAATGTTCTTCTTTTCCAGACTTCTGTCTAGTGAAGACCAGCCTGAGATGGACCTTGGGAAGAGATGGATGCGAAACTCGTGAAAAGCTAGCCAAGACCGGATATATAAATGCGCAGGTAATGTCCTGGTGGTCGTGTTCAAAAGGTAGTAGAGCGTTCGAACTTTGAAGCGGTCGCACCAGCCTTCGGTGCCACTGGGGGTCGGGATCCGTATTGGATTGGATTTCGTCCTGCCTTTTTGACCTCGTCGACAGGCGCTCTTTCTAGGAAGAGACAATCGTGCGCACAAGTCTTCATACCTGAAGGAAATCCGATGTTTCTCTGCGATTTGCCCGAGTAGAGAGATAATATGGGCGCTCTGGACAAGGCCGAGAGCTCCGTCTGAACTTATCTCAAGTATATATAGCCGATAACACCATACAGATACCAATCTTCGCCACCCATGATGTCTGGAACAGCCAACGCTCAGGGAGTTGCCATCCTCGGAAGCGGCATCTTTGCCAAGCAGGGTGAGTGGTTGGTCATTTAATTGTGAACAGTCCAGTGAGATTGATCATGTCTTCAACGCAGCGCATGCACCCGCCCTCAAAGCCCTCGGACCCCTCGCTCCGAGCCTCAAGGCAGTCTATTCACGCTCGGAGAAGAGTGCGACCGAGTTGCAAGAAGAAGCAGTGCGACTCCTCCACTCTAGACCTGACGTTTACCACGACAGCGATCCGTCCGCGAACCTAGATACCTTACTCGCAAGATCCGATATCTCAAGCGTCATCGTCGTGCTCCCCATCACTCTACAGCCAGAGATCATACTCAAGGCGCTGGCGGCCGGGAAGCACGTCATCAGCGAAAAGCCGGTAGCCCCGGATGTCGCCTCGGGGTTGAAACTGATCGCGATCTACGAGGCAGAATACGAACCCAGGGGCCTCGTCTGGAGGGTCTCCGAAAACTGGGAAGCTGAGCCAGGCTACAGGAGTGCAGCGCAGGCGATCCGAGCCGGAAAGATAGGCAAGGTGATCTTCTATAACCTTCGAAACGTCAGTCGTATAGATAAGGACTCGATGTGGTACAAAACACCCTGGCGAACTGTCCCAGATGTAAGTTTATCAGGTCTACCAGTGTCCACGAGTTAAAATGTGATATTTCACAGTATCAAGGAGGGTTCATGGTACGTTCGACGCAGACACCCAGGAGATGTGCAGACTGAAGTATTCCATTCGGGTAGCTCGATGGTGGAGTTGTACGTCCCTATTTCACTCCCGCCGTCGCCCTGGGCGCTTGAGTGACATCTATCAGCATTCAGCAGCCGCACTACGAGCCATCCTCCCGAGTCCTTTAGCGTACCTCTCCGGATTCGCTTCGCTGAACGCTGATTGGCTTGCACCGCATGACACGATCAACGCTGTCATCAAATCCGCTGACGGCTCGCACGGCATATTCGAGCTGAGCGTCGCCGCGCCCACACCGTCGCGCGCGTCAGCCAGTAACGGAAACGGCATCCTCGTCACTGGCACGAACGGGTACATCACTGTCAGCGAGGTGACGGCACGAGACCCAGTGACGGGGACCGAGCAGTCCGTCTTCCGTATCGTCGTCAGGTCCGTCAGCCGGGATGCGGACGGGGAACAGGTCGGCCCGGAGAGGGAGGAGGTCGTCGATGAGCCGATCCGCGGGGTCGAAATGCAGTTGGCGAGCTTCTTTGCGGCGCTGGAAGGGAAGGGGGATAACGATGGCGAGGCTCTAGGCAGTCCTAGAGGCGCACTCCGCGACGTGGCAGTCATCGAGGCGGCGCTAAAAAGCAGTGGAGAGTTGGTCAATCTTGAGAAGCTCGTTGCTCCTGCGTGAGATGGTTTTACGAGAGGAAAAAAGGACAAAAGAGCTGTGATATTTCGATAATTCCTTAAGGCTATGACGATAAGAGGCCGTCCGCTCAAAGGTGGCCGTAAAGATGTCCAATAAGAAGTACATGCACTTTGACACAAAAAAAGGAGGCGGTGGAAAGGCAGCCAACCCCCTCAGTCGAGAGGTGAGGCTGATGCAGATAGTGGTGGACAAGCAGGACGAGGCACAGATGATTCCAAATCGGCGGCAGGAAAGCGGAAAAACCCAAGGTCAGCCAAGATCCTGTGTGGAGAAAGACCACATTCGACGGGATACTCGGGGTCGACACCCCAGCCAAGGAGATCCAACACGAGCGACCCTGTCCTATGGCTTTCCTTTGTCTCTGAAAAAAAAAATAAAAGAAAGGGAGATTAGAATAACAGGCGCCCGTAAACGAAGACTTGCGAAAGCAAAAGTGTATTACTACTGGGTTCCACAAGGTCCGCGACTCCGAGGATGTGAACAGGTTCAGGAATGAAATTTGAAAGGAGGCTGTTGCCCTGGCGCTTTCACAGGCGAGAATGAGGAATCTCTAGGTATGATCGTTGGGTCGGGGTCGGACGAACGAGGCTGACCACGATCGTCCGATGCCATTCCTCGAAAATCGTGCGGCGCCTTGAGAGAAAAGGGGGCCCATTCCACGATCTCGCCGTCTTCCAGAGAGTCAGACTTCGGATGGTGGCAGTCACTGTGGCCATGGTGGGATGTGGGTGAACCTGCGAAATGTAGGTCGTTGGATTCGCCATGAGCAAGGCAAGGTTCCTACTAGGTTTCAAAAAAAAAACAGGAACAGATGATGTGCGAATAGAAGAGCTGTTCCAATATTATGTTGTGGTCAAAGGACAAGGACATACAGTCCACCCCCACATACCGCGACCACATAAACCTACCGGACTCGGTCACTTCTGAATCGGAGTTGACTTCAGCTGAGTCCGAGAAGATCCGGCGCGTAGAATCCTACCCAGTCGAATAGCAAGTGACAACGGGATCTTGTAGACAATACAATCATTAAACCTATTCATCCCACCATAACCATTCTACTACGGGTTCAGCAACTTTGCTGCTTCCCACACCATCTGCTGAAAATGTGTCGCCTCGTATCCGGAAGCCTGCACGAATTCTTTCGCCTTCTCTGAAACCAACTCCAAGATATCAGGCTCGCCCTGGAGGTGCTTCTGCATGTATGCGACGACAACGACGGTCGCCCACACCGTGTCGGTGATCCCGAGTGCACTAGCCTTGCCTAGTACCTCGGCCCCGACGAGTTGAGTAAGGAGAGGAGTGGCCGTAAACGAACCGTCGAAGGCCATCTGGAAAAAGAGTTCATACGCCTCTTGCGGAACCGGGGCTCGTCGCCTCACGCGGCTCGGAGCCGTGCCTGCATAGTCCCGTAAAAACTGGGGCGAGGGTGCGCGTTGGGTTGGATCAGGGAATACAGGAAGGGGACTTGGAGAACGTGATACCGTCCAGCAAGCACTACAAGAGGAACCGTCCAGAGAGCTCAATGTGGAGAAGGTATCAATGCTGTGATGCGGTGAAGCGCTACGTCCCCGAGGTTGACCAGGGATGGGTGAGCGCCCACGATCTCTGTCATTCTCGCTCGCCCCAGAATTAGACTCTTCGTATGCGCCCGGTAAGTTCGACCTGGGATTTGCTGTAATCGATGCTACCGGACCACTGAAGAAACCGAATACAGAGGAGACAAGGGAGGATAAGTCATCGATGAGACCATCGAGAAAGGTGGGAGGCTCTGCATGGCTATCCTTTTGTGTGTTCCTGTTGGTCCTCTGAAGTCTTGATCTGGCCCATGCCATCCCGCTACTTCTCCGCCATCCATTCCTTCTCTGTTCGTCCCCTTTGCGGACGGCGACAAAAGACGTGTGTTTGCTCACGAGTTGATATGTCAAACCAAGTCTCACTATGCCGGCTTTCCGCAGGACATCCTGAGAGGCCACGAGAGCATTCCCTGGAGCTGGTCTAGGGGGAGGTCCAACTCCGTCGTCCAGCTCCATAATAAGCTTGCGTGCAGCCAGGGTATGCACGATTGGAATGGTGGAGTGTTCATTTGTGTCATGGAACGGCTTTACTTCTACCACTTCCACGAACAGCTCTTGTGGCTCGGTGACTCCTTGCAATTTAGTAAGCAACTTGATAGATTTAGGGACGGTCTTGGATGATATAATTGCAAAAACTGTGAAACGAATACTAGAGAAGAATTTCGTCAATGTATGGGGGGCTTGTTGCACAGGCGGTGGAGGTTCGAGCTCCGGGAGACCCACTGGGAGCCTTGGTATCAGAATCGGAGGGGTGGAGTGGGCAGGAAGATGGGAGGCATCTTGCCCCCAGTTGATATCGATACGTTCTATGTTCTTTGAGCGTCCAGCATTCACGAGCCGGGCGCATTTTCCTTGAATTTCCTCCGCAGAAAGCGCAAATAGGTATTCTCCATTACCCTGCCGCGCGAGACGGGAACAGACGTCGGAGGATACTCCAGTCCCGATCCCCAGAACAAATAGGCGTACTGGTGCCTGCGGCAGGGCATTTCTAACAGCGTTAGAAACGACTACCGAAGGATCCCCCTAGATTTTTTTTTCTTTCAGATGAGGCTAACTCGGGAGCTTTCCACATACATGACTCTGACCATCAGTAAGCAAGAAAACAATGGCTGGGCGATCATGCCCACGCAAATCGAATGCCGACTGAAGGGCACTGGGAATTTCGGTTCCGCCGTAGTCAGCCATCATGCTCCTGACGTGTGACGTCTATGACTGCGATGTCAGAAAACGATATGTATGCCACAGTATAACGCATACTGCTTCACTCAGGGATGCTGGATCGAGTTGATGGCTATTATTCCATAGACTCGTAACGTGAGTTCCAAAACTGAAGATATTGAATGTCGTCTGCGTGTTTGGGAGGAGTTGAAGCAACATGGCCAAGGTACGCTTGGCTGTTTCGATCGAGGTGCCGCTCATACTTCCGGACCGATCGATAATGAAGATAAACTCTTGTGAAGGTAACTTGGGCGCTTGAAATTTGGGAACAAGGGTAAGCTGCATTGCCATGGTTGCCCCTTCCCCACTTCCATCCCCCCTTGCACCGAGTACCTCCACAAAGCATCTGGGCTTATCTAACCCCTCAGCATGTATGACGATTACGAAGTCCTGAGTTAGGAATGTGGGTGACTTCCAGAGTGCAGACATCCGTCGCTGTGACTTCCGACCAGAGCGAGTCTTATAGCGTTGTCGCACGATTGAGTGCGTAGGACTTCGGATCTCATGTATTACATCACTCATCTGGATGTCCACCCAGACGTCGACGCAGGTGCGGGAGTCGGCGGCAGATGCATTTTCCATGGCTGCAGGTGGGGTCCCGTAGCGCTCAGCAATATGCATTGGGAGTTGCAGTCGAACGCAATCTTGCATACCCTCATCCAAGAGATCCATCACGAACTACGGGCAGTCAGGGACCACATAGGGAGAACCAACACTGAGAAGATACACACCGTCAAGTGCGCTATCACCTTTGACTTGGCAGGTATAGAACCTACTGAGATCGTGAAAACTGCACAGAGAACAACACATCTACATCAGCGTGGATAATAAGGTGATTGATACGACTTACTATCATCGACTACTCTCTCAACGAGAGCTGCTGTCTCCCCTTTGTTTACCGCATTGGTGAACGCGAGCTCGGCTTCTTCTTTTTCCTTTATCTCCCCGATAGCGACAGTCCCATCTTGCATTTCGAGTTCAAACGCACAGACCGCAGCGCTCGCGGGGAGCGGGAAAACATACTTTGCCCTTCCTGTCGGTTCATCCAGCGGATTGTAAAATGTCTGGGCAAGGACTATGCGAGAAGACACTATATGTTGTGAGCCAGGTGGCCGTGAGCATATGAGGGATTAAAAGAAAGGACGACATTCTTAACGACGTACCATCCACTACCCAGGCTCTCACTTTCACGTCTTCCAAGGTGAGATATTCGAGCGCTGTTCCCCCATGGGGTTGGTGGACGATGCCTGAGTGTGGTGAAGACATGCAGGTGCTTGGGACGTCTAGTACCCGTCTTTATCTCCAATCTTAAGCTGTATTGGCGCTAATATTGTTCCCGGGATGCGCCTCGTGGCGATACACCCACAACCGAATGTGGGAGACGGAACGCTTCGGTCGGGTGCATGACCAGAAAAAGTTGGTCAGTGGGTGCGAGGTTTAGGTCACCAGGATTCTTCTGATTATCTCCAGCGGAATCCTTCCGTGAGCGTTTCGCGAAAATAAAAACGTTTCGACTTTGCGAGAGAAAGGAAGAGTTACATCTGACGTAAGCATTGCTCGTGCTCGGACTCGGACTCCAACCTCACTTCACAACACCTCAGATTATCATGGTACCACATTCCACCCATTGTTCGTCGCATCTACCTTCTCACTAGATTGAACAGGGAGGCGGTGCGCGTTACCCTTATCCAAAACATGTGTGGTCGCCTGCGGGTGGGTCGGAATTGATGCTTCTCTCCTCGGCTTTCGTCAACAACATCCCACAGGTGGATGGTGGACTCGTCCTACGAACTGGGCAAGTAACACTGCAATTACAATGACCGGTATTCTTGCAATTGCATACGGCGTTTGGTCTGTCAGTGCAGAACGAGAGGTAATGAAAATGCAGCTGTTTATTGCTAATTACGGTTCTCATCACTTCCACACGGACAGACTCGGCACGTCCTTCCCGATCGTCCAATACCTTCGATGCTGGTGAGAAATTTACCTTGACCCCGCGTTCCTACGGCTCATGTCGAATTAGTGGGCAAAGCAGTTCAGAGAGCAAAACAAGGATTAGGCGTGAATAGTCTAGATGATGGCTTTCCCCAGTGCTGGTGTACCAATGTCTTTTGCCCAATGAACCACTCGACCTACATTTTGATTGAGCGTCGCTGCATTCCGATTCCTACCAGTGGATCCTAACTTCCAAGCCGTACACTGGCGGGGACAATGATTTGCGCAGACAGGTTTTCCTTCTTTTCTTATTCAATGCCGTTTCTCACGGTTGTGATACGAAGGAGTCAGTCTAAAAGAGGACAATTGTGTGGAACCAACGGGGTTGCTGGATCCCCATACTCTAAGGTCTGCAAGCTGGTCAATTCCAGACATCGGATTTCTTATCTCCTTATTTTGACGTCGGTTTCACGTGTCGGTGAAACGCTAGACCGAAGAAGTTGGGTTGGGCCGCGGTTGCTAAGTAGTTTCTTGCACTCGCTTTCAAAAGATACATCACCCTTGGTATCCAATGTCTCCTGCTTTCGCCCTGATTTTCTAGCTTCAAAATTCCATCCGATAAGGAACAACCTGCCGTTTGACCTCGCCCGTGCTAAACTTGTATGTGGCAGGAGTTGAGACTCGGCCAATGTTCTGACTACAATCAACTTGGCTCGTACTACTACCTAACGTCGTAAAGCACCTTCTCGAGAAAATTGGATACTCATCACTTGTCAAACCGGAATCATCGCTGTTCATATGTACCCTTCGAAAGAATCTTCAATTGATATACATTGCAACAAGATCACGTCGCACCGCCGTCGATGCAAGTTGGACGGACGATTGGTATTGTTCTGCTACACTATGCCCCTTCTGGTTTCTCTGCGTGTGTCCCGATATTCTGCTCTCTCTTCGCTTCTTCCAACACTTGTCTCAATCTACAATGGAATGCAGTGTCAGTCGGCTCGGTCCAGTTCAAGAGCAGGGGGCCACGAACATGGCTTCGTCTTCTAACACCGTCGTATCGTGGACCCGCATGTAGATCATCGGGAAGCAAAACAAGAGCCCAGCCACCACGAGGCACCAAGTCGATAAAAAGATGTTCATGTACCTGCATTGCGGGAAAAGAAAACCAATTTAGCACCCTCAGCGCGTCACGCGCCAGTCTCGGGGGAACAAGGTGGGTTACGAACGGCAATCCGACTGCATCCATACGCCATACGCCCGCTGCCCCCGCAGATTGAATCGAGTGATCTGGTATTTTCACGCAGTGTGATCATCTTAGTCAGCACAAGCGCAAGGATCTCCCATCGACATGAAATGGCGGCGAAGCTGAGGAAAACAGAACGTAGATTGAAAGATTTGCTCACAAAACCCTGAATAAATTGCTAGCTTATTCGCATCGTTGGACATAGCGCCAATTAACCAAAACGCCGTCGTCTGCCACATAGCATCGAGCAAGCCATAAAAAATCATAAGCCACACGTGCGCTGGGTAGGCCGAGTCGTAGATGTCCATTTTCTGCGCATTGAACGGGATGGATTGGCGTGTATAGGATCTATGTATGTTTGTCGATGTCGATGCCATGGGGTCGGCGTAAAGGATTGTCAATCAGTCACTAATATTGCACGAGGTGAAGAGCGACATGACTTACTTTTGGTACTCATATGCCCATACATGGACTATGAAGACCATTGCGAAGAGGATGCCCCAACCCGCAAAGGCTCGAGTGCGTCGGCGAAACCGAGGGCTGTCCAATACCAGGCCGATCATCCATGAACCGATGATTTGTGAAAGCCAATACATGAGATTATTCAATGATCGTGCACGAATGTTAAACAGCGCAGAATTGTAGTCGTTAAATTCTGCCGTTTGTCACAACCATTTTTGTGCATGTCATTTATGTAATAGAAAGCGACTCACGCCAAGTATAAAAGTAGTTGCTTGCGAAAAACATGGGAAAAAGGAGTAGGATGGCAGGGTCAGATACGATAGCAACCCAGAGGTTGTAGAACTCCGATTTCCAAGACGGAGACCTAGGCGTGACAACCTTTGTTCCATCACTGCGGATCATCTTCTTTGGGTCAGCCATGAGGAGTGGGATAGCAACCCCAATGAGTGTAAGTATCAGTATACCGATCTGGACAAAAACCTGTATCAGACCAGATGCAGTTGTTGACTGAGAACATACGTATGTCCCATTTCCAACTAGAAAGATACATGACGTTATCAGACCGTCAGGATGTTCACCTCAGGTCATGACCCAGGACTCACCACTATTGTTCTATAAGCCATTTGTAGATGAGAACGGGAGCTCAGGCAATAAAAAGAAAACATACCGTCGAATGGATATTCTGTCCAAAGGAAATGGAAGAGCCTATGACTGCACCAAGATTGAAAATGGACCAAAAAATACTGATAAAAATGCCTTTCTGCGCTTCGGTCGGATAGCTAAGCATCAACGATCCCTGCGCCGTCCACAGGAATGCAGCAGTGACACCTAGAATGGCTCCTGAACCGACAACGAAGCCGCCCGCATTTGGATGAATGTTGATTGCACTGGGAAATAAAAAATAAAAATATAGCCAGCCTCAGAAAACTAAACGCACAGATAAGAGCCAACGTAAAGCGCATAACCAAACGTGCCCAAAAAGAGCGTCCACTTGGGGCCAATTTTATTGTTCACTGTGCTTGGGGAATCATGAGGTTTTTCATGAGTGTTGAAGTGCGGACGAACAATTACCCAGAAAAGAATGCAAAGAATGCGTACGTAGCATAAACTGCGCATGTCGAGTTGGCAGAGGTCGTGCCGGTCATTTGTCCACCGCCACCGAGACCGGTCAGGGCATTGAACATGCCTGGGCACAAGAAACAAACGAAGCCGAGCATGACTAGCTGTGTGATGGGGTGGTAGTACATGCCCTTCAAACCATGTGGTTGCGCAATACATTGCTCGGTTGAATCGGTGTCAGGACTCGAAGACAGACTTGGGTCATTCGCAGCAGTGAGCATGGTGAACGAGTTGATCTAGGAGGAGCGTACCTTCTTTCCAGCTTATATCTCCGAAGAGGAAAAACCCGGCTCAGATTCCTCCGTGTCTGTTAGCGGATAGAAAACCAACCAGACCGTAATAGTTTCGTCATGCGCGCATTACGCACACATGGCCCATCGTAATGAGCATAGATAAGATAGTATAACGGATTATCAACTTTCCACGATCCTAAAATATTGCACCTGGACTTGGGTCCCTACACTATTCCTTATCGTATGTTGTTGGCCTGTATGACTCGGAAGTCTTTCAAACACTCACCAAACTTGTTGCTCCACGGGTTCGATACATTGGTCTCCTTTGGCACCGTGCTCTTTGAATGGTTGGTAGAGGAACTTCGCGTTCAGACTAGGGAACTAAGTGGTCGTTGCACAACAACAACCATAAACGGTGGTCCGAATCACACATAATCACCGGATGATGATTGGTTGTCCAATGTTGGGTTAGCTGATGAGAATACATTACGTCATCATTAACTGAATACCTATTATAGTCACATTGCAGCTATAGCTCGTACCACAGCACGTCTGTGATAAGTTCACTAGAAATCAGCGAACCACAGCTGTACAGGACTGGTGGAGTCTTTGCTCGAGGTCCTGGGTGCATGGAGGCGAATACTACTAACTTGAACGACACGTATCTGACGGATTTAACCACGCTAATGACTATTTGACAGCGCCACCATCCAGCCCACCCCCGGGCGTCAATTTTCACAGCCTCTTTTTTCTATTTTCTCGCGGATTGCCTCCGTCTTGACCCTGTTTTGTTCATCCAAGGGTGGGCTATAATTGGCCCCCCACTCATGTCCTACACTCCAAACGAGTCTCCAGCCCAGCTCTTCGCCGAAGAAGCCTGGCTTGCCGGTGCACTCATCACTGCGACAGGCTATGGAATCGTCTCAGCCCTTTTCTGGCTCTGCTGTCATGCTCTTTGGATCCGTCTCAAGCGCAAGGACTCGAGTCGTAGACGAAACATCTTCTTCCTTGTTTATATCTGCGTCTTGTTCGCGTTTGGATCCCTCTTTCTCGGATCCAACTCTCAGTTCACGCAACTGGCGTTCATCAACTATCGTGGGTACACCGGAGGTCCGAGCGCGTATGAGCAACAGATGTTTTCCATCGGTGTGGACGAGATCGGGAGCGTATCCTACGTCCTCGCAAACTGGCTCGCCGACACTTTACTTGTATGTATGGATTTCGTTCGTGTTCAACACATGATAATAACAATCGTGCTAGGTGTGGCGGTGTGTCATCATCTACAGAGATTTTGGCGCTCTCTCGGCGCGCGTCGTCTTCGCTATCACGGGGGTCATGCAGCTCGCATCGTATGGTAAGCATTGTCGTTCGTCCATCCTCCTTACCAAACGGGTTTTCCTTATTTCGAATATCACTAGTGCTAGGCGTCTTTTTCCTCACACAGGTCTCCTCTCCGTCGTCGTCACCCTACACCAATGCCGGTCATCACATCAACTGGACCCTTCCCTACTTTTGCGTCTCTCTCGCTATCAATGTCGTCGTGACTTTCCTTGTGACTATTCGATTGCTGCTCTACCGCCGTGCTATGGACCGCCTGCTTGGACCAGGTCACGCGACTGAGTGTACGTCAGTCGTGGCAGTGCTCGTCGAGTCTGCAGCAGTCTACGCTACCTTTTCGCTCTTGTTCTTGATCCCGTTTGCGATGGACAATTCAATCTCCTATGCGTTCCTACAGGTCATCGGGGAAGCTCAGGTAGGTCGTTTAATCCTTGTTTGACCATGTGTCCTGATTTGGTGACTACGTTGCAATTCCTATCATCGCTCTTGCGCACTGGTCTAGTTGATCGCACCGCTGCTAATTATTTATAGAGAAGCTCTGGGAAAGGGGTGGATTAGCGGTGCATCATCAGTGGCCTCTGCGACCGGCAACGGCGAGCGCGACATCCGTATCCCACGATTCACCGATATCCAGTTCGCGTCAGACTTGACTTGTTCGCAGACGGGGGGCACACGCACGCTGGAGTCTAAGCAGGATACGACGTTTGCACGTGAAACCGTGGAGGTGCAAGAGGTGCGGCGCGAAGAGATCGAGTTGCACGAGATATGAGGAGATAGCAGCGGGCGTCAGCATTATCTTCGTCGGTGTCGTCATCATTATCCTTTCTCTCCTTGCTATTTATCGTTACAGCTCCTTTGGATGTTTGTCATGGATTTCTGATTTAACGAATGTTGTGCTTTTTTCTTCTTTTCTCTTTCTTTCCCTGCTTTTGTTGTCTATGTGTTGTGCTTGTATGCCCTACTACATCACTAACTGTACATACATAACCTATCAATCGGCCGTATAAAAAAGGGCCCTTCTGCGTTCCCTAGTTTGTTCGTGATTTTCCTTGAGTATGATTGATCGATCCTCCGGTTATTTCTTGAACGGAATGTTCGATCCAGAAACCTGATCGGACCTAATACTATGGCGGCAGAGGTTCACATCGACGTTCAATTGGTGATCGACGATCAAAGCCTTTCATGTTACTTATTTTTTCCTGAACTAAAGACACTTCACAATCGATAAGCATTATATAAATCGTCAGGCCATTCGCAATCGGAGACACGCTACGGTGTGTGTTCCTTATACTGTGATCAAATCTGCAGGCCATCAAAAATTCGAACGGTAATAACAATCCTAATGTTTCCCCCAGACGCCAAATGCATAAGTTATTGCTTTACAAGAGATCAGTTGGTGTTTCAATGTCGGGCTACCCTGGGCCCATGGGAGCTTATGAGCTACTGCTTCGCTTTTATGCCAGACCGACTGTCCATGTCAACCCCCCTTTCTCTCTCTGTTTTTCACTCCTTTATTTTTCGTTATTTTTGGGAGAGGGAAAAAGGGATATCACCCGCCCTCCCCATGGCAGCTAAACCAGAGAGACAAGTTCCGTTCTTAGTTTTTTACTTGCCAAACGTCCGATCCCCCTGACCGACCCGCCACACCTCGACGCCACCCTCCCCACCGATGCCAACGACCTCCCCCACCCAATCGACGCTCAAAATCTTTCTTCCGGGGGCACCATCCCACGCTTTGATGCTTGCGACCGCGCTATTGAGGCTTCGTAGGTCCCAGAGACGTGCAATGCCGTCGTAGGCGCCAGTCAAGACTTGAGGTCCACCTGAACTCGTGTCCGCGCTCAGGCTGGAAGTTGAATTCGGGACGATCGGTGCCACGCTCGGATAGACAAGACAAGATGGCATGGCAGGATGCATAAGCGTTCCAACTGTGCTCGCGAGCGAGGGAGAACGCAGGTCAAAGATGGACACACTCCGGTCCGTCGAGGACGCGAGTAGTGTGTGGCCGTCAGGCATCACCGCCAAATCAAGCATCGGTCGCTCGGGCACGGCCTAAGCCAGGATAAGTAGATAAGCAATGAATAAATAACAAACAAAACCAAGTAACAGGGGAAAACATACGATTGTGTGCATACACACTCCCATTTCAACATCCCATGTCCGCACCGTTGAGTCGAACCCACAGCTGTACGCCCGCTCGTTCGACCCGGGGGCAAAGTCCGCCTTGGATACGCGTGCCGTGTGAGATTTGAGTACGACCGTGGGGGCCATGCGTTTCCCGCGTTCCTGATCAGCTCCACTGGTGATCTTGCGCCGTTTTTTGTGATCAGAAACAATTAGGTCTGACATCGGAGCGACTTCGTCTTCGTTGGGGATAGTGGTGCCCCAGAAGCCGATAAGGTGATCCCAGGAAGCGGTGAGCAGGTGGGAGCCGGTATGATCAGAGCAAATAGAACTGAGGGGGGAAGTGTGCAGGTGAAGCGAAGCGAGCATCTGAGACGACGGCGAAGTGTCAGGTAAGAGCGAGACGCGGGTGAGGGAAGCCGTAAGATCATGCGAGGCGCTGGCGACGAGTACAGACTCGTCTGTCGATTGCGAGGAGGGGATCACACAGACGGAAGAGACGGGAGCCTGGTGCGCCGGAATGTCTTGGACCAGTTTCTGTGCGTAGTCAAAGAGACGTATGTGACCATCGTATGACCCAGTCAAGATGTGTCTAAGAGACGTGTCTGAGAAGGCTGGGGATCGAAAAGCAAGAAGCATACTGCGTGATACGACAAGAGATAGAGGATACCCAATCTTCGTGTGGAAGCGAAGTCATTCGCTGTGGCGGCAGCACAGACTCGAAATATTCTACCTCGACCGTGTCTTCCTGTCCTGTTCATCAACCAGGTTGTCGTGCACGCAATCCATACTGCTGCCTGACAAAATACATACCTCACTGATACCATGTTCTGTACGACATTCCCCCAGGGTAGTTCTTATGATTGAGCCATGTATTAGAAAGTCGAATGGGATCGGTTTTGTGAGAGAAAGGGCCTTGTTGATCAGTTGCGAAAGTTGGTAGCGTTTCCAGTCGAGTGGGATCATAAACTTTTGAGAAGGGAGAACATACGGAGTTTTCGTTGTGAAAACGACCGCGGCGGACGAGGTGGCCATTGTGAAACGTCTACTTTTTGGATTACGTACAACTACTCAAGTCTTCCTTTTCAGCGTTGGTACCGTTATCTACCCTTGAGAAGCCGGGAATGCATTCTCTCGTTCTGGACACGTCTTCTTCTTTTATCCGGAGAATCTGGTGCCGTATTCATCCACTCATCGGGGATATAAGTAGAAGACCTGTCAGGATCAGTCAGAATGCTTCCCCTTGCTTTCATTACGATCCTTTTCGGGTTGTCGTTTGCGAGGACCTGACAAGACCGCTGTTCATCCACAATCTTTATGTAAACTGACTTGTTCACATCATGCACACAAGTTCTTTTGCAAAGGATCCAAGCCTGTTCCAAAGTGCTGATATTAGTTCAGTCGAGGAACGTCTTGTGCGACCACATGGCTTGAAGGGCATATACTACCGTCCCATCACACAATTAGTGATGCTCAGCTTCGTCTGCTTCCTGTGTCCTGGCATGTTCAACGCCATGACTGGTCTCGGAGGTGGTGGACAACTAACTGCCACGACCTCCGCGAATGCGACATGTGCACTATACGCCACGTACGCATTCGTAGCGTTCTTCGCTGGGTAATTGTGTATGTATATTTGACTACTCCTGAGCAACCTGACGCGTCGCCAAGTGCGGTGAATAACAAAATTGGTCCCAAGTGGACGCTTTTTCTGGGTACATTTGGTTATGCGCTTTACATGGGTTCGTACTTGTACGTCTAATTTTCTTGCAATTGGCCATGTGTGTAATGCTCGTTTGGCAGGGCTATCAACATTCATCCGAATGTGGGTGGCTTCGTTGTCGGCTCAGGAGCCGTTCTTGGCGCCACGGCTGCACTTTTGTGGACGGCACAGGGGTCCCTGATGCTCAGCTACGCTACTGAGGCACAGAAAGGCATTTTTATCAGCATCTTTTGGGCGATACTAAGCCTCGGTGCAGTTGTTGGCTCTTGTGTATCATTTGGACAAAATATACATTCGACGGTGCGTTTGTTCGTCCACGTTTACCGGAACTCCGATTTTCATCTGTGAATGACCCGTAGAAAAATAATGGTGAGACTTTCATCACGTCCTGAGATTTTAATGACGTTGGCTTCTACTAATACCACGTATCCTTAGTCGGAAATGGGACATACGTATGCTCTCAGTCAACAGTAATGTCCGACCTGGAACTGATTGTTTTCTTCTAGATCGGTATCCTGATACTGTCACTCATCGGAGTCACCATCCCACTCTTCATGGCTGACCCGAACAAGATGACGCGTACTGATGGAACTAAGGTTGTCATGTCTCGATATACTTCTTGGAATTCCGAGTTCCATAACCTCTGGGTGGCTGTTAAATCGGATCCAACGATCCTCCTCCTCTTTCCCATGTTCTTTGCGAGTAACTACTTTTTTACCTGGCGTAAGTCGCTTGGTTAATATCATGCACAAATATTGACACGGCAAACTGTAGAGTTCAACGATTACAATTCTGCGCTGTTCGACATTCGCGCTCGATCGCTGAATAATCTCATGTATTGGGTTTCCCAGGTTATCGGCTGCTTTACCATCGGTCTTTTATTGGATAGCCCTCGATTCAAGCGGCGCACTCGAGCCCTTGCAGGTTGGACGATCCTCCTCGCGATGACCTTCATAGTGCATGTATGGGCATACGAATATCAAAAGTAAGTCGTATAGCCATTGATATTTTGTACTTCGGTGGCTGATTAGAGCGTCGGCGCCTATTGGATTCAACTCCATCCAACGTACGTAGATCCTACACGCGCCAATCAATCCCGTTTAATGCGCAGAAGATGGATATCTATGACTCGGCATTCCCAACCCACATCTGGCTCATGATCTTCTATGGTTTGCTTGATTCCATGTGGCAGACAACAGCGTTTTGGTTGATCGGCGCCATGTCAAATGATCCAAATAAACTCGCGATCTATTCTGGGTATTGTGAGTGTTTCAATTTTTGTGAATTTCCTCGGCTTCGCCTCCTTTTGAGGGTGCAATTCATGTCTATGTCAGACCCTGTTCTGACTGGATGGATGACTCCATTCTGTAAACCCCCAGATCATTCAATTCAGTCTGCAGGGGCAGCAGGCGCGTGGCGTATGGATGCCGTCGGACTGCCGTTCGTATCCGTCTTCTCTCGACCTGATTCTCGAATTAACATACCTGATCCTGGCAACACTTGCACCTCTTTTCTCCATGTTATAGGTACATGAACATCTTTCTGTCGACGTGGTGCCTCGTGGTGGTTGGGCTCTTGTTTTCCTTCCCGATGATCTATATGCGTGTCCGCGAAACAACGGTGCTGGACGATGAATTCATGTTCGTGGCCCGCTGCTTCTGATAGGGAGTGAGATTGACCCTCGAGCCACTTTTAGATTGAAGAAGGCACTAGAGGACGTGAAAAGGAATGAGGACATCGGGATGTCTGCTGAAAAAGTGAAGGAGAGATAGCGCACGAGAATGCAAGCCGTCTGTAAGCCTCACTGCTTACCAGTCATGTGTCTCGTCCTATATATATCCGATCCGCCCATACGACAGACAAGTAGTAGCTCTTGTACCCGTACGTCGTAGTCGCCCTATAGAGCGTGGTCCTGTTCTTTTGTGCCCGCCTTTCTCAGTGTTTCCGCCGTTGGCCACGGTCGGCTTCCGCCGTCTATCACTTAATGCGTCATGAGGGTGTGGGTGCGATACCAGTGTAGTGTACTACCGTACGCCAATCGTCCCGCTGTTCTGCCAGATGGTCACAAGTACGCTGGTCTTTTTGTGTGTATGGAAGATAAAAGGTGCTTTAAAGTTGCAACTCTGAGCCAGAGGATGGTTGGATAGTGACCCGTCCACGTATATCCTCAATTATACGAGCGAAAGACATCCGCGCTGGACGTAGTTCGGTTCAAAACATTTTCAATTGTACGTAATAATAATATACGACAGGGGAAGTGGAACCGTTAGGGTACACTCAGTACAACAAAGTTTCAATCAATCAATACTGAAGATTTGAACTGGACATCCAAGTCAGATGATGCCGCCTTATCGGGCTCATGCCACGCGATATTCGTTCAACACTTCCAAGACGTAGTCCGCCATGATCTTGTGTGTCACCCTCGATGGATGTCTGCCATTTTCATCAACATGCCAGTTCCACGACGCCCGAATCCATGAACGAAGACCAAAGACGCACCTTATAAACCAATAGAAGTGATGATCCGGATCCTCGCAACTGTCATCTATTGTTGGTCCCGGGTTGCAGGCCTTCGTACTTACATAACCGAACGCCTCATACCCGGGATTCAAACCAAGCACCCCGTCCCATATTGTCGCAAAATTAGCAAAGGCGACATTGATCGGGGGATTCCGGGCACGGAGGGCGATGAGGCCATCGAAGATGAGCTGGAGCCAGGCTTCTCCCCATACGTCGTGGGCGCCTAGACCATATACGTCGGTGACGAGGAAGTTGCGTGCATTAGTGGGAGGTTCGGAGAGGAGGGACATTTGACCGAGGAGGTCATGGGCTGCTTGCGGGAGGTGGTTGCCGTCAACTGTGCGTAGGTGAACGTTTATGATGGCGGTGTCTCAATATGATCTCGAGCATGCTTACAAAAGGAGTTGCCCCAGTCACTGCCGAGCGTCGTCAGCTGTGCGGAGATATGCTCGAGGAAGGAACTGACTTGATGCCAAAAAAGACAGTGTAAAGCATGGAGTCGGGGTCAAGCTGGTTCGATTGATCGAGGAAGGTCGTCGCTGTGGCGAAGATCAGTCGAGTACACGTAGCTGAGTGGTCCTCTGATTGGCTTTTTCTCGCTTTGCATGATAAAGTCCCTCGAGTATGGGTTAGAGGGCCAGAGGGAAATATTGGTTGCAGCGCTGGACCACTCGCGGAGACTCAATATATATATCACTTAAGAAGACGTACAGCGTAGTCCCCTTTCCGTTCGTCAAACAGGGGCCCGCGAATGGATTTGGAGGAATCAGGATAGCTGGTGCGAGGGGCCCACCATCCTACCTTCCCCCGTCCATGTATGAGTCCTACACGGGAGCAGAACGCCGGTGAACACATGCAAAGTGAAGAAGAAGGACCTAGCTCGCACGTACGCCAAAGGATACGATGGTCTGGATCTCTGTAAGGTCAAGTCCCCGCTGTCCCACCATTTTTTTCAGAAAAGATTTGTACAAAAGTAATTTCGTTGCACTTGAATCATCTTGCCATTGCGAGCGCATCCACAAAGCGAAGATTTCCAGGTCTTCGCTCGGCCATGGGACAGATCTGCAGGACTCAATTTATGCCTCGCGAGCGGGCGAGACACGACGCAAGCAATCTTGTCAACAAACCTACAACATACATGAGAGGAAGAAAACGACATCGGAAAATAATAATAAAAAGACTCACATCGGATCCGTCGCTTCTAGTTTCCCTGGTCGATCTACGGCGTTCCAACCCCAAAAAATTAGCGCGAAAAATAGAGTCACTAGTCCTGGCAATATATTAATGTCGTTTTATGATGTTTATTATATGTGAAAATAAAGACATAGTGTTTCGGCCTCATTCTTATCTCCACCGTCCTTTCCACAATCGCCGCTCACTAAAAACCCTTCGCAGAAGGTGCGTGTCATGATCTCTGCGGATAAGTACTTGCTATGCGAGTGTCGTAGTCTCCCGTAGGCAGACTCATAAGTAGGAAGACGGTCGTTCCTGCTCTTTGAGGAATACAAGGGAATTAACCTGGTTCGCCCTACGAAACCGAGCGTAGCCTTCTTGGGCTCTTCGCCCAGAACACTGTTTGGAGTCTGGACTAGATGATCATGTTCAATGACGTCATCCTGGACGAGCACGGTGATGGAGTGTATATGCGAGGATATAAGTTCTGCGAGAGCACTCGAGGAGCGTCTTGGTGGTGGTTTTCTCCATGAAAAGGGAGAACTCGGAGAGAACGTTGTTACGACCAGCTTGAGGGCTTCAAGGACGGGTCCTCGCACCGGCCCGGCATCAGCCTACTACTACCTAGGTATCATGGGCGTCTGGGCGGTCTGTATGTGCGAGGAAACAAAAAAAGGAAGAGAGGGGGGGACGTGCGTCTAGGATTTGCTGGAATCACGTCGTTTGTAGATGCAACGATAGTAATACTTATAGTGTGCGGAGCCCGAAAGGCCACTGAGGACCGAGGTCGCGGAGGAGCTGTACGAAGAGAGGGATCTGGAGGGCGAGTCAAGTCTTTCCGGCAGCGCTAGAATAAGAACACGCTTGAGTTTTCTTCCGGCACGTGCATGACGCTATATGATTCGGACCTCCCACCAATCACCATGGGGCAGGGCCTAGGGCAGCTCAAGGCTGGGCCATGCGAAACACTATTTCATCGTGACCTTCAAGTTGTTGCAGGTGGTCTTGTTTCAAACTTAGACCATCATCCCGTTACTACCACTCACAATGGTCCAGGATCCGCTTTATCCACCTCCTAAGCCACTCAAAAGCACTAGGGACTTTGATGCCTACCCTCAAGACGAGACAGACGACGGAAGAAAAAAGGCCAGAGGTATGTTTCCTGGAAACCAAGTCCTCAGATCCGGGCGGAGTGGAATTTTAAACCCTTTGAAGGAGAGGATGTCGTCTCATTTGAGTCAACGCCATCTCATCCACCGTCTGCTATCCACGCACGTCCTATCGAGGACGGGATTAGGTCTGATGGCGTCTACGAGTCTACCATTGAAGAACATTCGTTGATTGATAGGGTATGTTCATTCATCTCTGTCTCACTAGGATCTCAAGTTCGATTGCCTATCGATAGATGGATATAGGCGTTCCGCCTCTCCAAGGTGATGAATTGGACTTGGCCTCTTCCATCAAAGGGATGTATCGCGTCCTTGACCTCATCTCGGAGCAGGGTAATGGGGGCCTCGGTGAGCATCAGAGACAAATGAGCACACTTTCTCTGACCGCTGTTTTGGACATCAGTCGATAAGATCATCATATCCCAGAACTCGTTCGAGACATTCATTAACAGTGTCTGCCCAGGTGCATACCTGTCGATGACAAGAGTCAACTTCAGCGCCCTTGATAAGTACGTCATCAAACCTGTCGGCATCTACGGGAGTAGAGAAGAACTCGTCCGATTTCTGTTGGAGCTCGGTACCATTGATAAATCCATGTATGTTCTCTAGACACGATCACTTATCCTCTGCATTACTGATATTGATATTCTGCCTTGATAGTGCGACGCAGCTTCTCGTCAATTCAGATACGTACATTCGCACGCAGCCAACTCTCCGTTCGGGTCTTTATATCGTCGCACAATTTGGGGAGCAAGTCGAGGGCTCTCATCAAGTATTTGTCTTATACTGGCCAGAGCAAACGACTTGGGATGATTCCGCCGCATCCTCTGTTTGTCGCAATCGTATCACTTTTATGAGGTTTGATCACGCTGATTCTATTCGAGATAACTCGCGTCTGAAATATCCATCTCGAACAGATACCTGACAAAGATGTGTGATCAAGTCGTTTCTCTGATCTCACCTGAACACGCGCAAACCATCTTCTGGAACGAGGAAGGCGGCGACTTCTTGGATGGCAATATAGAAAAGGACCACGAGGAGTCGGATCGGATCGTCACATTTGAAGTTGCACTTACCGATGAACAAGAAGAGTCCGTGACCGTTCGTGAGGGGTTCAAGGTCAATCTATGTCGGTTTCGGACACTAGCGCTGACCTCACTGACGAATCTGGTGTATGGGACTGTGTCCTCAGGCTGTTTCGCGACCAATTGTACTCAGAGAAGACCTCGCCGATTCGGGCTTGCCAAAGCCCGCACCTTTGACACCGTTTTTGCTCTTCGGCGAGACAACACAAGGGTTCATGACGGTGGACCATCGAGCAGCGAGGATCGTCGAGGAGGTATTTAATTCGTGTATGGTGGAGGCCATGCGACTTGGACCGTGGCTGTATGCGCCCCCCGTTTGCGCACGACATTGCAGTCTGACAACTTTTACGATTGACAGGATATCAGATCGTCTTTGCTTGAATGAAAAGCTGGATGACAAAGCCTTGAAAATCTTGGTGCAGGCCGGACTAGAAAGACGCTTTCCTGAACCATTCAAGAAATGGAGGCATGATTCCGCCGTCGTTATCAATATGTCCGATGCGCATACCCAGCGGGAGATTGACTCTGTAACTGCGAGGCTGACCAAGGAGCAACCCGCGCTTCAAAGGTCATTGTTCGAGGGGCTTCTGAATGCAGTGTCGCAATTATATCCGTGAGGAGTGTCCATCTTAGCTTATGTTCTTAAGCTCATCCAGTGCTGTGTTAGGGCCATAGATCGCAAGGCGTTTGCATTTCATGGAGGTGATGCCACGAAGCTTGATGCTCCCCGTAAGTATCTCTTCAGTCTTGGAATCGAAACTGACGTACATATCCCAGAACCCCTGTCAGAGCTCCTAAAGCTGTACCCTAAAGCGAGCGACGAATTCACAAAGCAACTGAAAGCTTTTGAGAATATTGATAACAAGGAATTCCGCACATCCAAAAACCATATCACCCTTTTCAACGAACTGCATTCATCTTGGCAGGAGGGTCATCTAAGGCTAGATGACGGGATGGCTCGTTCGATGTTAGAGGCC
>JBBPLX010000415.1:0-24161 GCA_038090015.1 Leccinellum albellum | reverse complement strand
GAGGCATTACGTGAGGATGTTTGGGTTGATTTTTTGCATGCTTTCCCTTTCGAATTGATGTTGATACCTAGATGTTGTTCTTCCATAATCAACCGTCATTATGCCCGTCGCTCCCACCAAGGGAGTTACATTCCTGAAGAGTGTTTCTGATGCTTCCTTCGTGGCAACGTGGCAATCTTTCCTCAGGAGCTCACTCATCTGTGCAACGTCTTTCCCCCTGCCGTAGATGATGTTCGCGATACGGTCTGTGCGTTATTTACCAGTGAATACCATTCTCCCACTGTGGAGACCCTTCGGTGGTTTCGACCGGTGCTTGTGTCCAGAAGCCGTGTCGAACGGATAATCATGTTTTGGTGGCACATGGAGATTGGGAGGGTGGTCATGCAAATTGGCCGGGACAGGTAACGAGAATTCTTTCGCCAACCTTGTGTAACAAATGTAAAACCTTCCCGTGATTCTCTGAGTAGTATACCGATCATACTGCGTTCATTCACCGAAATCGCATATCTGGTCCAGACGGTATGGAGTGTGGGTCCAGGGGTGTCCGGAGGGCGGTGGTGTGGAAATTGGGCTGGGGAAGAGAAGTACCGGAAGAGTCCGGGCCGGGACAATTGTCTGCTTCCTATCAACGCGGAAGCCTTGAGGCACTAGTCTCCTGTAGCCAGGCCCTAAAGTAGGAAGATAGTCGTTCCTACTCTTCCTTGAGGTACTACGATCGTTTTTAAACATGTCATGTACTGCGCAGATGGACTCACTATGTACTATGCCGAACCGCCGCCCGAGCGTTACATTTTTTCGCCACAAAATTCAAAGAATGTGATGGATGTTGAACCGTGATCCGGACAAGCCTCATAGTATCATCAAGGTCAATCTGCATAACGTACTGTGTATCTAAGAGCGTCGCTCTGCATTAGAAAAGCGTGTTGTCAGTGGGACGGAGCCTACTAGTGCCGGAAGCGGATGTCGGAATTAGATGGGATATGATATCAGGCTCTTATCTTCCTCCCTCACACTCACGGTGACTACTGCGTCAACCCTACTACATTCCACAGTTTCTTCGATAATACGCTCACACTTGGAATCCAGATATGGAGGCAAACAAGACCGGCGGTTTTGAAAACATCAGAGAAAAATTTGGCCGCTTCAGGATCCTTATCGTTGGGCGGGCGAACGCTGGCAAGATGACTATTCTCCGCGCGATCTGTAACACTACCGAAAATCCAGAGGTCTATGATGGTGAAGGCAACCAGGTACGTGCCTGGTTTGATCCATACTATGGATGACTGGCCTACCAAACTTCTGTGTTCCGTGCACTAGATTGATATGGCTCAGGTCGAGGGGTCTAGAGGGGTGAGTACCATTACATACTGGACTCGGAATTGACCTACATCAAAGTTTACCAATGTCCTCTAGCGTGGAATGCACAGTATCGATAATGAGTTGATCTTCCGAAGCAACGACAAATTCGTTTTCCATGACTCGCGGGGCTTCGAGGCTGGTTCTGCAGATGAATTCAAGCGACTGAAGGAGTTCATTGCTGATCGTGCAAACACGACATCACTGAAGAAACGGATTCATGCAATCTGGTAACATTGAGCTTGAACACTGCGGGAATTAGTCATTGACTAGTTGTGACTCTGTCATGGTGTAGGTACTGTATCCCGATGGATAAATTGGACCGGGCAATCCAACGCTCTGAGGAAATGTTTTTCAATGAATGTGATACAAGAAATGGCAAGTTCATTTCATTTTTGAGCAAAATTCTGCTAAGCTCACAACTTGCCCAGTTCCCGTTGTTGTGTTATTTACTAAGTTTGATGCATTACTGGCAGTAGCCATGTGCAATCTGTCCCGTGATGATCAAAAGTTACCTAGAGAGGAGAGAGTAGCAAAAGCACATGAGCTCAAAGATGAGATTTTTGACAGTGTTAATGTATGGGGTCGGCTTTGTCAAATGAACCATGCACCAAAATGGAATGTCCGGGTGGGAGGTATGATTATGTTTACCAATAAAATGATTCAACTCACAGAATTTGCATGTATGGAAGAGATGCACAAGTCTAGTGAAGGATGTGAGAGACTGTTAGGAAATACAGCAGAAGCATTGAATGAGGAGGCTTTGCAACTGCTACTTATTACTGCACAAGAAACAAACATAACATTTTGTATTAAATATGCACTTCAAAAGTAAGTACTGAAATCTGAATGTTCTTGCAAAGGCTGATGATATTGTAAAAAGTATCATACCTGACATAGACAAGCAGTATCAATCTGCACTTCCTATACACAACAAAAGTGAGATGGATGTTACAAAGCTGGCTAGATGGTTTCCACACTTTTGGGTAAGATGCTATCATACTGTATGACTTATTTCACACATCTATGTGACAATTATTCATCACACTTGAACTATAGCTAGTAAGTTAGCATTCTAGCAGATGTATAAAAGTTAATTTAGCTTGGATTATTTCACAATGGATTGTAAATGACAGAAAGTGGGTTGTGCATTGTAGAATGTACCAGAGAGTGTTGATGCTGATGATGCCATGTCCATTCATTCTCCATTTTGCTATGCAAATCACAGGAAGTGAGTTGTACATTGTGGAATGTGCCAGAGAGTGGTTATGCTGATGATACCATGTCCATTCATTCTCTATTTTGCTCTGCAAAACACAGTGGGTGAGTTGTGCATTGTGGAATGTGCCAGAGAGTGGTGATGCTGATGATGCCATGTCTATTCATTCTCCATTATGCTCTGCAAATCACAGCTTGTGAGTTGTGGATTGTGGAATGTGGCAGAGATAGTGATGCTGATGATGCCATGTCCATTCATTCTCCATTCTGCTCTGCAAACCACAGGAAGTGAGTTGTACATTGTGGAATATGGCAGGGAGTGGTGATGATGATAATGCCATGTCCATTTGTTCTCCATTCTGCTCTACAAATCATAGGAAGTGAGTTGTGCATTATGGAATGTGCCAGAGGATGGTGATGCTGATGATGATGCCATGTCCATTCATTCTCCATTTTGTTCTGTGAATCACAGCTGGTGAGTTGTGCATTGTGGAATGTGCCAGAGAGTAGTGATGCCATTTCCATTCATTGTCCATTCTGCTCTGCAAATTATAGGAAGTGAGTTATGCATTCTGGAATGTGGCAGAGAGCAGTCATGCTGATGATGCCATGTCCATTCATTATCCATTCTGTGCTGAAAATCACAGAGAGTGAGTTGTGCATTGTGCAATGTACCAGAGATTGGTCATGCTGATGGTGCCATGTCCATTCATTCTCCATTTTGTTCTGCAAATCACAGCTTGTGAGTTGTGCATTGTGAAATGTGCCAGACAGTGGTGATGCTGATTATTCCATGTCTATTCATTCTCCATTCTGCTCTGTGAATCACAGCTTGTCAGTTGTGCATTGTGGAATGTGCCAAAGGTGGTGATACTGATGATGTCATGTCCATTCATGGTTTCTTCGGCTCTGTAAATCACAGGAAGTGAGTTGTGTGTTGTAGAATGTGGCAGAGAGTGGTGATGGTGATGATGTCATGTCCATTCATTCTTCATTTTGCTCTACACATTACAGCTTGTGAGTTGTGGATTGTGGAATGTGGCAGAGAGTGGTGATGCTGATGATTCCATATCCATTCATTCTCCATTCTGCTCTGCAAATAACAGCAAGTGAGTTATGCATAGTGGAATGTACCAGAGAGTGGTGATGTTGATGATGCTATGTCAATCCATTCTCTATTCTGTGCTACAAATCATAGGAAGTGAGTTATGCATTGTGGAATGTGCCAGAGAGTCATGATGCTGATGATGCCATGTCCATTCATTCTCCCTTCTGCTCTACAAATCATAGGAGGTGAGTTGTGCATTGTGGAATGTGCCACAAAGTGGTGATGCTGATAATGGCACGTCCATTCATTCTCCATTCTGTTCTGCAAATCACAGAAAGTGAGTTGTGCATTGTGGAAAGTGCCAGAGAGTGGTCATGCTGATGATGCCATGTCCATTCATTCTCTATTCTGCTCTGCAAATCACAGCTTGTGAGTTGTGCATTGTGGAATGTGCCAGAGAGTAGTAATGCCATGTCCATTCATTCTGCATTCTGCTCTGCAAATCACAGTTTGTGAGTTGTGCATTGTGGAATGTGCCAGAGAGTGGTGATGCTAATGATGCCATGTCCATTCATTCTCTATTCTGCTATGCAAATCACAGAGTGTGAGTTCTGCATTGTGGAACATAGCAGAGAGTGGTGATGCTAATGATACCCTGTCTCTGCAAATCACAGAGAGTGAGTTGTGCATTGCGGAATGTGCCAGAGAGTGGGAATGCTGATAATGCCATGTGCACTCATTCTCTATTCTGCTCTGCAAATCACAGCTTGTGAGTTGTGCATTGTGTCATGTGCCAGAGCTGATGATACTAATGATGCCATATGCATTCATTATCAATTCTGTTCTGAAAATCACAGAGAGTAAGTTGTGCATTGTGGAATGTGCCAGAGAGTGGTGATGCTGATGATGCCATGTCTATTCATTGTCAATTCTGCTCTGCAAATCACAGGAAGTGAATTATGCATGGTGGAATGTGCCAGAGAGTGGTGATGCTGATGATGCCTTGTCCATTCATTCTCAATTCTGCTTGGCAAATCATAGCAAGTGAGTTGTGCATTGTGGAATGTGCCAGAGGTGGTGATACTGATGATGCCATGTTGATTCATTTTCCATTCTGCTCTGCAAATCACAGCTTGTCAGTTATGCATTGTGGGATATGCCAGAGAGTGGTGATGCTAATGATGCCATATTCACTCATTGTCGATTCTGCTCTGCAAATCACAGGAAGTGAGTTGTGAATTGTGGAATGTGCCAGACAATGGTGATGCTAATAATGCCATGTCCATTCATTCTCTATTCTGCTGTGCAAATCACAGGAAGTGAGTTATGCATTGTGGAATGTGGTAGAGAGTGATGATACTAATGATGCCATGTCCACTCATTCTCCATTCTGCTCTGCAAATCACAGCTTGTGAGTTGTGCATTATAGAATGTGCCAGAGAGTGATGATGCTAATGATGCCATGTTCATTCACTCCCCATTCTGCTCTACAAATCACAGGAAGTGAGTTGTGCATTGTGGAATGTGCCAGAGAGTGGTGATGCTGATGATTTAATGTTCATTCATTTTCCATTCTGCTCTGCAAATCACAGCTTGTGAGTTGTGTGTTATGGAATGTGGCAAAGAGTGGTGATGCTGATGATACCATGTCCATTTATTCTCCATTCTGCTCTACAAATCACAGCTTGTCAGTTGTGCATTATACAATGTGCCAGAGAGTGGTCATGCTGATGATGCCATGTCTATCCATTCTCCATTCTGTTATGCAAATCACAGGAAGTGAGTTATGTATTGTGTAATGTGCCAGAGAGTGGTGTTACTGATGATGTCATGTCCATTCATTCTCCATTCTGCTCTACAAATCACAGTCTGTGGGTTCTGCATTATGGAATGTGCCAGAGAGTGGTGATACTGATAATGCCATGTCCATTCATTCTCTATTCTGCTCTGAAAATCACAGCTTGTGAGTGTGCATTGTGGTATGTGGCAGAGAGTGGTCATGCTCATGATTCCATGTCCATTCATTCTCTATTTGCTCTGCAAAACACAGGAAGTGAGTTGTGCATTGTGGAATGTGCCAGAGAGTGGTCATGCTGATGATACAATGTTCATTTATTCTCCATTCTGCTCTCCAAATCACAGGAAGTGAGTTGTGCAATGTGGAATGTACCAGAGAGTGGTCATGCTGATGATCCCATGTCCATTCATTCTGCATTCTGCCCTGGAAATCACAGTCAGTGGGTTGTGCATTGTGGAATATGCCAGAGAGTGGTGATGTTGATGATTCCATGTCTATTCATTCTCCATTCTGCTCTGCAAATCACAGGAAGTGAGTTGTGCATTGTGAAATATGCCAGAGAGTGGTGATGCTGATGATGCCATGTCCATTCATTCTCCATTCTGCTCTTCAAATCACAGAGAGTGAGTTGTACATTGTGGAATATTCCAGAGAGTGGTGATGCTGATGATGCCACCATGTCCATTCATTCTTGATTCTGCTCCCTGAATCACAGTCTGTGGGTTGTGCATTGTGGAATGTGGCAGAGAGTGGTGATGCTAATGATGCCATGTCCATTTATTCTCCATTCTGCTTTGAAAATCACAGCCTGTCAGTTGTGCATTATGGAATGTGCCAGAGGGCGGTGATGCTGATGATGCCATGTCCATTCATTCTCCATTCTGCTCTGTAAATCACAGGAAGTGAGTGTGCATTGTGGAATATGTCAGAGGATGGTTGTGCTGATGATGTCACATCCATTCATTCTCTATTCTGCTGTTCAAATTACAGTGGGTGAGTTGTGCATTGTGGAATGTGGTAGAGAGTGGTGATGCTGATGATAGTATGTTCATTCAATCTCCATTCTGTTCTGCAAATCACAGCTTGTGAGTTATGCATTGTGGAATGTGTCACAGAGTGGTGATGCTAATGATGCCATGTCCATTCATTCTCCATTCTGCTCTGCAAATCACAGAGAGTGAGTTGTGTATTGTGGAATGTGCCAGAGAGTGGTCATGCTGATGATGCCATGTCCCATCATTCTTCATTCTGTTTTGCAAATCACAGAGAGTGAGTTGTGCATTGTGGAATGTGCCCAAGAGTGGTGATGCTGATAATGCCATGTCCATTCATTCTCCATTCTCCTCTGTAAATCATAGCAAGTGAGTTGTGCATTGTGGAATGTGCCAGAGGTGGTGATGCTGATCATGCCATGTCCATTCATTCTCCATTCTGCTCTGCAAATTACAGCTTGTGAGCTATGCATTGTGAAATGTGCCAGAGAGTGGTGATGCTGAGGATGCCATGTCCATTCACTCTCTGTTGTGCTTTGCAAATTGCAGAGAGTGAGTTATGCATTGTGTAATGTACCAGAGGTGATGATGCTAATGATGCCATGTCTATTCATTCTCCATTCTGCTCTGCACATCACAGAGAGTGAGTTATGCATTGTGGAATGTGCCAGATAGTGGTGATGCTGATGATGCTATGTCCATTCATTTTCCATTATGCTCTACAAATCACAGCTTGTGAGTTTTGTATTGTGGAATGTGCCAGATAGTCATGATGCTGATGATGCCATGTCCATTCATTCTGCATTCTGCTCTGCAAATCACAGGAAGTGAGTTATGCATTGTGGGATCTGCCAAAGAGTAGTGATACTGATGATGCCATGTCCATTCATTCTCCATTCTGCCCTGAAAATCACAGCTTGTCAGTTGTGCATTGTGGAATATGAACATGCCAGAGAGTGGTAATGCTGATGATGCCATGTCTGTTCATTCTCCATTCTGCTCTGCAAATCACAGAGAGTGAGTTGTGAATTGTGGAATGTGCCAGAGTGTTGATGCTGATGATACCATGTCCATTCATTCTCCACTCTACCCTGCAAATCACAGGAAGTAAGTTATGCCTTGTGCAATGTGACACAGAGTGGTCATGCTGATGATGCCATGTCCATTCATTCTCCATTCTGCTCTGTAAATCACAGTTTGTCAGTTGTGCATTGTGCAATGTGCCAGAGAGTGGTGATGCTGATGATGCCATGTGTGCTCATACCCCATTCTGCTCTGTAAATGACAGCTTGTGAGTTGTGCATTGTGAAATGTACCAGAGAGTGGTGATGCTGATGATACCATGTCCATTCATTCTCCATTCTGCTCTGCAAATCTTAGGAAGTGAGTTGTGCATTGTGGAATGTGCCAGACAGTGGTTATGCTGATGATACCATGTCCATCCATTCTCCATTCTGTTCTGCACATCATAGGAAGTGAGTTGTGCATTGTAGAATGTGCCAGAGAGTGGTGATTCTTATGATGCCATGTCTATTCATTCTCCATTCTGCTCTGTAAATCACAGGAAGTGAGTTGTGCATTGTGGAATGTGCCAGAGAGTGGTAATATTGATGATGCCATATTCATTCTGCATTCTGTTCTGCAAATCACAGGAAGTGAGTTGTGCATTATGGAATGTGCCAGAGAGTGGTTATGCTGATGATGCCACAATGTCCATTCATTCTCTATTCTGCTCTGCAAATCACAGGAAGTGAGTTGTGCATTGTGGAATGTGGCAGAGAGTCATGCTGATGATCCCATGTCCATTCATTCCCCATTCTGTTCTGAAAATTACAGAGAGTGAGTTGTGCATTGTGGAATGTGCCAGAGAGTGGTGATGCTGATGATGCCATGTCCATTCATTCTTCCTTCTGCTTTGCACATGACAGCTTGTGAGTTGTGCATTGTGGAATGTGCCACAGAGTGGTGATGCTGATGATGCAATGTCCATTCATTCTCCATTGTGCTCTGCAAATCACAGAGAGTTAGTTGTGCATTATGGAATGTGCCAGAGAGTGATGATGCTGATGATGTGATGTCTATTCATTCTCCATTCTGCTCTGCAATTCATAGTGGGTAAGTTGTGCATTGTGGAATGTGCCAGAGTGGTAATGCTGATGATCCCATGTCCATTCATTCTCCATTCTGCTCTGCAAATTACAGCTTGTGAGTTGTGCATTATAGAATGTGCCAGAGACTGGTGATGCTGATGATGTCATCTCCATTCATTCTCCATTCTGCTCTGCAAATTACAGAAAGTGAGTTGTGTATTGTGGAATGTGGCAGAGAGTGGTCATGCTGATGATCCCATGTCCATTCATTCTCCATTCTGCTTTGCAAATCATAGTCTGTGGGTTGTGCATTGTGGAATGTGCTAGAGAGTGATAATGCTGATAATGCCATGTCCATTCATTCTCCATTCTACTCTGCAAATCACAGGAAGTGAGTTATGTGCTGTTCACTGCAGCAGAGAATAGTGATCCTGATGATGTCATGTCCATTCATTCTCCATCCTGCCCTGCAAATTACAGGAAGTGAGTTGTGCATTGTCATGGCAAATGTGGCACAGGATGGTGATGCTAATCATACCATTTTCATCTTGTTTTAAATATGAATAGTTTGTGAGCATACAATCAATTAGATAGTTATAGTACTCATTATATCATCATTTATATATATATTTCTTCTCATAGCATATAAGTCACATATTATTCCATACTTTTATACAATAATTTATCATTTTATTTATATACTAATTTATTTTCCATCACAGAATGTACGTTGTAGAGAGCCACAGCTCTCTAGGTTGGTACAAGGGCTAAATAGGATCATAGGAGCGCCCACAGACTCGTCCCATCACGTCCCGTGTCAATCCGTCCAGTCCCGTCCATATCCGTGAGCACGGTAAGTCATTCCGCCCTTCGGTCTCGCCAGTGTCGCCCCGGACCGGGCTTTTCCATACATATTCGTTTCCGGACTCGTTAAATATCTACGATATGAGTTGTTCTCGCCATCTATCATTCATTATTATTCATTTTGGACTATTTTTACCTGTCTCATTATTACTTGCTTCTTGCGCTTCTTTGTTATTCTGAAACATATAATCATTTGTCAGCGCCTCAGTTAATACCAGGCCTCCTTATATCCACCTTCGGGCCATTCTTGCAATCTATCTCTCGTCTCTCGTAACAAGTCATTGGATCACTCGTCGCCTCGTCATCTTCGTTCTCGTTGTTGTTGTGTGCGTCGCCAACAAGCTCGTTCCGTTCCACCTCATCGTTATCTCGTTCCAGTTAGTGGTCTCGCACGTAGCAGGCGCTAATCCCTTGTCTTGTCTTGTCTTGTTGTCTTATGTCCTAGTCATGTCTCGTCTCACCCTCGTCGGTTGTGCTATTCGACCGCTTCGTTCCATCCCGCCTCGTCCTCGTCAGTTGTACCATTCAACCGTCCCATCTCGTTTTATCCCAGTTTCTTTGGTCATAGTATCAACCACTTTCCATGCAGCACCAGCAATCGTCTCCCCTTTTACCTTTCTTTACACTAGCGGTCCTACCCACAGTCTGCCTCTTTTCCAGTTTACTCCGTACCAGACCACGTCCGGAACGCTGCTTGGGTATCATTTGACCTCCGGACCACAGTGTCCGCCCTCTGCATCACCTCACGGACCCCTTGGATGAACACCTCGCACACCCTGTCAACCCTGAC
Organism: Leccinellum albellum; assembly: GCA_038090015.1. Lineage (NCBI taxonomy): Eukaryota > Fungi > Basidiomycota > Agaricomycetes > Boletales > Boletaceae > Leccinellum > Leccinellum albellum. The sequence continues at coordinate 14,005 of JBBPLX010000415.1, read as the reverse complement.
AGAAACTTTACAATGTTGTATCATACTATTGATACATTGTTCATTCATGCATTTCTTCTACATATCATGATTCATTTAGCTGGTGAGTTTTGTAATATATGAAACAATGTAATCATATCATTCATCACTATATGTATATTTATTCAAGACTGTGAGTTACATTTTATTATAACAATTCATACAATATTTTTACTATTTTTCAACATAATTACAGAAGGTATATGATCAAAATGGTATAACATTATTATACTAATGAAAATTTTGAAATGTACACAGTTGGTATGCATTATTTTGTTTGATTGAATTCACTTAGTCTCATTTCATTTATAATTTCAAGACTGTATGTTTGGCAGAATATCATACCAATTTCCATTGCACTTACTAGATTGTTTTATCATCTGTAGGATGTAAGTTTTTGTTACTATTGTGATTATATTTTTATAGCTAATTAATAATCAATTGTTATTGTTTTATATCCCATTTAGATGGTAAATGTTTATTGATTCCATTTAATAATGACCACATTTTAATAATAACCTACAGGTGGTGAATTTATATCCACAATGTCTTGTAGTGGCTTTATTTATCAATCTGATTTATTATTATTAGACTATCCATAATGACACAGTATGTACATAAATTGATTATTTGGTCCTTTGGTTCTAACATTTTGTCATTCAGTCCAACCTTTCTATTGGGCAGTCTTCCATTTTGGGGCCCAATAGTATTGTGAGCTTCTCCTTTATTTATTTTTACACAATAAATTCACAATCATAGGTGAAAATGGGTACATGGAAGCAAACCCTTTTGACTGCCATTGGTATACTATTTCATTTATCCCTTCAAAAAAATATTAAAATACTTCAAAACAATATGATTTATTTGCTTGCTTTGTAGATCTACTGCTTATTCTGGAGCATTCCTTCTATCTTTTCCATCAGAAGGATTCTCAACCACTTGGATTAGCTGCTACAAAGTACATGACATCAAACATATCAAAGAAGATGAAATCAGAATTAAAAGAGGTTTCTGATCAGTATGGAAAAGTGTCCAAAGAAAAAAAGATAGAGATGATTTTAGATGTCATTCTCAGGAATCAAATCCCAAGTATGTTAGGCCTATCTTTAATCTTTTATTCATAACTCACCAGTCTTCAAATTGATGGTGTGAATATTCTTTTTGATATCATATTCAGAGGATCACATTGTTTGAAAAAGAAAAAGAAATACCAATTTAGAGGATGAAAGGCATTGAAACAGCCAAAAATCTATAGACTTATATTGAATGCATCCATGTACAGTTCATGAATGAAAATTTCATATGTGGAGAAAAACATTGTGTTTATAAATAGTCATCACTGGCAGATTCCATCTCAATTTACATATTGGAAAGCATAGACAGCAGCAAAAAGAATTTTACCATTTCTGCCAGTGGGAATTGGAAACTAGAAGCACCAGTATAAGTGCTTTTTATTGAGGGCAATGCTCAGGCTGTCATGACTCACGATTCAGAATTGATAAGTTCAACTCTTATCCTCTGTGAAGGCAACCTTAGACAAATACCCTAGGCACCTCAACTAGCTTCAGACTTAGGGAAGGATGACTGTTGTGGAAGGGAATCCAATGAGAACAAGACTGGCTTGTTCTGTTGCTAGCATTCACTATTTATACTACAAGTACATGTGCACAGACCAAGCTGTGTCTAATGATAAGCGATCTACTGTAACTATATAAGGTTATAGTGTTCTCACAAGTATGAGAGAGAAGCGTAACTCGTGTATGCCATGAGGTGGTCTAGACTATGATGTCATAGATAAAGATAATATCATGTGATATAGATAAGAAGGAAGTCATGTGACTGGGTCATGTGATCTGACTAAGCCAGGTCACATGATCAAGAAAAGAAATATTTGAAGGGAAAAAGGTAGGTAAATGAATGAGATTCATAACACTCTGAGTACATTGTTGAATGGCAATCCACAACTTACCTGCATGGAGAGCAGAATCATATCATGAGAGGTAAAACATTTTCAAGCACAGCTATGAGTAGCTACATACAGTATATAGGCTATTTGTCAGCGTCTAGACTGACACAACTCAAAAGGGGACAAGGAAAAGGAAACAGCTGGTATATTCCTGGACCCTTTAGAGTTCCAGGTTTACCAAACTTTTTACCTGCAAGAAATCAGTGATGTTACAAAAGTAGTAATGATGACAAATTTGTTTATTCTTATTATGGTCTGGTGTGTGACCTTTCTACACACACATTGGGACATCCTACCATGATAGCCTCCTCTTCACAAACCCCTCTTCTAAGACTTTAGGAAAGAGCACAGTATATCCCCAAGCACATCATCCACCACCATGTCTTCCCATACCACAATAAATCATCATCACCATCTGCATCACATGACACCCCATCCCCCCCCCTCCCTCTTCTCACTCACACACCACAACAATATGACAACAATAATGAATGTGAGGTGACTTGGAGGCAGCAACAGTACAATGGCAATGGTAATGTGATGACAATGGCACAACAACAACAGCAATGAGATGAGGGTGAGGGATATGGATGGGATGCAGTGGGGCACTAGCATGATGATGAACACAACAAGGTGCATTCCACCACTCTCCCTCTCCCTCCCCCTCCCTCTCACTGACAAGTCATAACATGATGATGGTGAGGATGATGAGGAGCAAGGAGAGGGAGCCTGAGGGGCAAAGTGTCAACATGAAGACAACAACAGCAATGATGCAATGATGGCATCATTCCCATCCCCACCCCCATCCTCCAACAGATGACACAATGACAGTGATAAGGAGGAGCAGGCAATGCCCAACAACACCTTGCAACACAAGTCAATGGTGTGACACTGGCACAACTTTGCCAACTGGCAACATGATAATGATGCAGACACAGTGAATAATGATGAGGAGGAGTGGAATGGAGATGATGACAATGATGTGGACATGGTGAAGAGCCCCAACAACAATGCAAAGACAATGCCACAACATCAACAATGACACAACAACATGGCATGCTGATAGCACCATGCCACATTGGCATGTTGATGATGATGTACAGTGTGCATCCAACCCATGGGTATGCCAGACATGATCCACAGGTAGTACCTAGCACAATTCATAAGCTTCACCACCAGATGGAAGCTTGGAGGATCAGCTGTACCCATGACTTCAGATATGAAGATCCATCTATGACTGTTTCTTACTTGTCTCCTAAATAAATTTGGGTCCAGGGGTGCCCAGAGGGCTGTGGTATTTGATTTTGGTTGTACTACATAATTTTAAAATGGCAACGGATGATCGGCGCGGCGGGGAGTCAACCGTCTGGATTCTGGAAGGGGATAAGTATCCTGACCTTCTCAATCAGTCAGCTATCGGACTATGATTAGCACCCGATAAACAACAATCCAACTTACTCGTCACCAGGTCTCACCGTGATTGTCCCATCTGACAATGTCTCTTCCACCCTTCGCTCACGATACCCAGCACAAGTTCACGGAACCGCCCAACCCAGCTTGGTCATACTGTCAACCGGTCGACAGCACCCCCTCAGGCAGGGCATGGCTCGAAGGCGAGAAACAAGGATGGAAAGTCATCAACACAGCAGATCACGCCGAACGCTCGTAGGTTCCCCCTTTGACCTCTCGTTTTGGTCGATGCGGGTTAGACGGTCATAATCATAATGCTACAGAAAGCTGTACCCTCTGATGATAAGCGGCATCGTGCCAAGGCCCATTGCCTTTGTCTCCACTATCTCTGATAATGGCGTAGAGAACCTGGCGCCGTTTAGGTGGGTGCACAGTCGTCGTCTTTGTTCCTCATGCTAATATTAGTGCAGTTGGTTCAACATGGTGTGTCCCATCCAGTACCGCGGGTGACCACTAACGCTCCGCATCATGTCCAGGTGACTGCCTCGCCGCCGCTCGTATCGTTTTGCTGCGTGAATGCCAATGGACCTACTCGGCTCAAAGATACAGCGAACAATGTTAAGAATGGCAAGGGCTTCACGATCAATATAATCAGCGAGCCATTCGTAGAGAACGCCAACGCGACAGCGATAGACTGTCCCTCGGAGTTTGACGAGTGGACTGTCACTGGACTGACCAAAGCTCCGAGTGTACTGTGTATCCCACATTTTTTCGAGAACGTGCCACCAATGGTGACGGTGACTGTCACAGGTGCACGTCAAGGCATCGAGGGTCAGGGAAAGTGCATTCAGCATGGAGTGTGAACTCTACCAGGCGATCGATATCGTCGACCCCGCGACGGAACAGAGGACGAGCACCCTCGTGCTGGCACACGTTAAATATATCCACGTTCGTAACGACGTGTTGACAGAACGGGGGACTGTTGACGCTACAAAGTTCAAGCCTGTCTCGCGTTTGGGAGACATTAGCTACGCTCGACTCGGTGATGCTTTCAGGTTACCCCGGCCCATCTGGGCTACGGAGGAGGGCAAGGTACAGGAGGCTGTTAGAAATGCACAGCAATTATAGAGTCGCTGGATACAAACAGTACCAAGTTATGTGAAGTAAGGTGTAAAGTACTCAAGTTTTGTTCACCCCGCCGCGTGCGGGACTCTCGGTCAGTTCCGCGTGTAGCAGCGACTCGGAACGTCCGTTTGCACTTAGAGTCCTCCGAGTCACTCGCATGCTCAGTGTCGTCGTTCACGCACGCCGTACACACAGGTAGTAGAAGTCTCTGAGCAGGTGTGTCAGTCATGAGCGCCTAATCAACGTTGCCGCACCGCGGACCTTTACTTTCAGACTTTTGATGACCTAAGCGTGACTTGTCACACAGAGCATCAAAAAATGTAATTAAATTTGAAGTCTCTCAAAATATATTTGAAAATATTGAAAATCCTGGCATGGGAGCCAACTCTGTGCTAACTTTTTTTGGTACACTTTTTCTACACTTTGCTATACTTGTATGTTGTGGTAGACTTTGGTAGACCTTACTACTCTTTTCACCACTCTTTTGGTAAATGTTAGTATACTTTGGCATACTTTACATTTCTAAGCTAAGCTATATTGACTATATGCAGTACTACATACATAGTACAACATAGTAGTATGTTACGGTTCGGGTTGAACCCGAAGGCATCCCTTCGGTGGAGGTGTCCTACATCTTACATCGTATTCGTTTTTCTGTCTCTCTTGTTGGGGAAGATGCCTTTGTCATCAACAACCCCTTGTAATACTTCTTTTTCTTTCGCCGTTGTTCGTTTCCCCTTTTGCTTCCCTCTGGTCTGGTATTACGCGTCCCTTTTCCTTTTATGACTTCCTCTCTTTCACTACTACGAACACAGCTTGGTCTGTGCACCCTACCTTACGGTATAAATACCCTTCGTAGTACGATGGTGTCCCTTAGCTAGTTCTGCGCAATTGTAGCGTTCTAGTTCCATCTGCCTCCGCTTGCGAGCAAGACCCTCTCCAAGTCATCCCTTAGGCGTTGTCATTCGCCTACAACTCAAAACCCTTGGAACGTCTGACGCAACTCTTCGTGAGATCCTCGACATTGCCTTGCAGTGTATACCTCGTGATTCCCAACGACGTCTAGTTGACTATCGTTGCGGCTAGAGACAAGAAGACTACTGTTTGTAGTGGAGCCAGAACGCTCCAGCGTAACATAGTACAATGCCAGCTATGGGTTGAACTACATAACACTTCATTGAGTATACAGTACTTTCAACTGACTCTCTGTCATCTTGCCCCTACATTGATGGAATTGTTATCAATGCATCCTAGTATTGTACCTCTTTTAAAGTCATATAAAGTTCCCATAAAAACATATACTAGGGACAGAATTGATGTGGTAGTAAGTAACATCAAGCACTGGATAGCAGAAACCTTGGTCCCAGTGGAACTCACTGTCAGTGCTCTAGGATAGAGGATTCAACCATACAAAGAAAAGTGGGGACTGGGGTTTGTTTGCAATTAAGCATTTGCTGCCCACTATCACATTGAGTCTGATGGGAACCAAGCTGTTGGCATATGTAGTGTGTGTAGCTCAGAAATATATGTAAGTTTCAATTGTGAATGGACACTGGGGTACTGAAGAATAATGTCTGCTGATCCTAGTAACATATTCCCTGGGCAACAAGTCGAATCAAGAAAAAGATGATCTGACCCTGGCTCGAACAGGAGACCTTCTGTGTGTTAGACAGATGCGATAACCAACTACGCCATCAGACCTATTAATTTAAACACAAAATTGTCGAGTATAATTGCATCCACCCTTAGTGGGTCCATCAAATTGTTCACTGCAATTCCAAGTTAAGTTTTTCATCCTCGACATCCCGACGCAGCCTTTCCATGTAGACATAAGTTATGATGATATAATCTAGCATATGCGCAACCTCCTCTGCAACTTCAAGAAACGGCGGATGCAATGGTTTCCTAATGCCGAGGTTCCGTTTGTGAAACTTGACGAGGCGCGTTCTGGAATGCTTCTTCTCGTTCTTGAGCTGGCATGGTAAAAGAAAATATAAAACGTGAACCGAACACATCGAGAACGTGGAAGTGACATGGTAATACCCAACAAAACCGAAACCCTAACTTCCACTTGTACGTCCGGCCGTCTGGACCTCTGAAATATCGACCCCTGTCACATTCCGTAATTCTCCATGGAACATTGAAGCTCGAGAAGCATACAAGCTAGTTGGACACATACCAAGAAAATGGCCGCTGATACAGGATCGTGTCTGCATCCACCTCCCGCTTACCGAACCGAAACTTGGTCTTCTTCACTCTGTGCCATTCGATGACACAGAGAACCTCGAGACTAGTGCTTCTTCCTTTTCCCTTGCGATATTTGGTTATCGTCGTCACCTGCTTCCATCCAGGCGGAGTAGTGATAGTGTAGAGCTTGTTCCCCACTTCGTCAGATATGTCTGTGTTTTTGTAGTACGAGTTGCTGAAGATGAGTCGCATGCGGGGATGGAAAGTGGGGAACGAAGCGGTTAGATACAACCCAGGCGGTCTTGATCATGGGTTCAAATGGCGGTCGAAAGATGTTCACACTTCCCGCGTAGTGTATCTTGAGCCAACCAAAATTAGAATGTTTCATTGTGGGTGCATGCCATAGTGAACGTCGAGTCGCTGTTGTCCGCGATTGGCGAATTTGCAATCAAAATGGCGCATCTCAAAAGATATTCAGTCACCCGCATGCAAGACTGAGTGGAATGGCCTGATGCAACTAGGGTATGGGGATACTGACGGATGGGTAAGGACGTGCGGAAAAGAAGCAATACTCTCACCAAAGGGAAAAAAAGATGAAGTACATACTTGGTTAGGTTCCACACATCAACCATCGACCGACTCCAGTCAGGAACTGCCAAGAAGTATTTTATCTGTCATTCGGAGTGCGGTACAAATGCCTGAATGAGATCATGATCAGGTGGTGGCCGATGTGTGGGACACATTCGTGTGCTTTAGTGTTGTTTGTGTCCACGTACTGTACGACGCCGCAACGGCCGCCTCCTTGTCCGGTTGAATGGAAAACAACTTTGTCTAGCGCAGACGACATCCACTGTCTCGAGATGTCCACCGTGACTGGACAAGACCCTCAGAATGGCACTGGAGCAAGATGATCTCGGAGATACGGTGAAGCCCCCACTACATGTTCGGAACGCAAGTCAAGGTGTGCCTATTAGTAACCGGCCGCTTGCCCCATATTGTTATTCACTTTCGTCAGCATTGCGAGTCCCGAGAAAATTCTTCAACAACTACGTGATCAGCCTGCTTCATCCGAGAAAGACAATCAGTTTCTTCGTGGACAGCATGATAGCACATGTACGTTCTCTCTATCTTCGTTCACGCTTTTTTGATGGTGCCCTCTCAATGCATAGAGAATCAATTAGATGAGACCATAGAAAATCTAGAGAAATCGGCTCAAAGACTCCGTCACCAGTTTGCTATGGCAAACAAGGAAAAGAGAACCTCAGGCACAACATCCAAATTGTCAGTGCCTGTGCGTACTCGAGAGAAAATTCCAGTGCGTTCAGTTCACGTTTACTCCCATCTCGTTGACAGTCGCCTTCCAACGCCCAGCTAATCAATTAAACGAGGTCATCAAGGCTCTACAGACGTGCCTTGACGCACAAGAAACCAGCTCGGGTGAGTTTATCGACATCCATATTTACGACTGTCTGATCCGTTTTTCAAGTACGAAAAGATCCTATCTCGAGCATATGAAACCTCATATATCTGCGGCTATATATATGTGTATGATGCTGCACGCATGTTCTCGGAGTCATCAACTCCATGAACGAGGATCTGCAGCACAGTCCGTCAATCGTGGACTAGCTTGAAGGCGAGTTTCTGTGTCATTTCGTAGTGGCGGTATATTTAGTCCCTGCCATCAGAATTCATGGACCGATGCGTATTAAGACCTCGGACCATCTGAGACGAAGCACTAGGCACCAAGGAAGAAGACAATGCACTTTTAACCTACTTTGCTTTATGCTCCATCGCTTCCGAAACCTGTGGTGACGGGATGGGTGAGAATCACTCTGATTCATTGCTTGGCAACTAATGCATTAGGTGCTGCTCTCGAGGTATAGTTCATATCTTTAAGACAACACGATTCTCATTCAGTTTAGTTCAAGCTTCCAATGTTCCGTGTTTATCGACAGCTGTGAAGACAACAATCGTGTCACAGAGGCAACCAAATGTTCTAGAAAATGAAGGATGAGTTATCGCAGGAGACAAGCGCCTCAGACAAACAAGTGTAGAGGGAACTTGGTGAGTAATCACATTGACGACAGGGGGAGTAATCTATGAATCTTTAGGACCAGATTTTCGACGTCATGGTATCGTAGAGAACGAGAAACGGGGAAACAAAGCAATGGTCTCCAAGGACTACGACGCGGCCATCAGTTACTACTCGAGCGCACTCGATCCATCAAATATCAATGACATCATTGTCAGATCTTGTGAGACTCGAGCAGGTTTGTTGGAGACGGAACTCGTGAGGTATTAACTCCCTTGCGTATATGCGTAGTTGACGGTGATAACGATGCGATTAGGTTATTAAACAGAGGCTGCAAGAAGAAATATGCTGGATTCCATAACATGACCCATTACTTGGAAACATCCGGCGCGTTCAAGATGATGTTGTAAACTATAAAGAGGAGCGTGCAGTGAGCCCGTTGGATCGATACTACACGAACACATGAACTGATGTCCTTCTGATGTCAAAATATCGGAGTCGATTTCTTGACATAACTCCACTGATCCGGACTCCACTAATGAGGTTATCGACTAGACTATCCGCGATGTATTACCCCACGTGGTCAGCAACGACATGCAGTAGCCTTTGAAGGACTCTTGATCTTCGACCAATTCCGCTCTGTGGCGACTACCTATGAGCGGCCGGACCATTCACGCATCCAGGAAGAGATGGAGAGATTCTATCAATACATAACTTTTTCGCAAAGATGGTGGCCTGCCGAGCCGACATTCCAGATGGTCAAGGATACTTCAATCTATGGACTACCACCATTTATTATAATCGACAAACCCATTAACTCTGCGGACGGGTCCAGTCTCGCTATTTCCTGTGGGCTTGGAGCGATACGTGCTGCATCAAGCCGACAAAGGAGTACGGCAAGAATCTATGGTGGCCATGTTCCGGTGGTGCTGTCGTACGGCACTCACTCTTTGACGTCCTCTTGGGGTCGCAATAAAGTGATCTTTGGGAAGGTGTCTGGAACACTCGCGGGTGAACGTACCGTGAGTATGTATCTCCCTTCGAGGCGTCAGACGATGCGGGAAGAAGACATCGCGTATCCCATTATTTGGAATATTTGACGTTGCCTCCCTGTTATATACGGCAAAGCAACCAAGCCGTCGATCAACTGTTGGAATATTTCCTCCTGCGTCCATAAAATGTCACTATTTTCGCCTGGACTGGGATTTGGGAAGTAACCACGGTTACCCTCCTTCAAGCTCACTGTTTAATACCGCTCGACTATCGTTACGCTTACGAACGACTCATTGATCTCCCATCGCTACTCCTTATTTCTGGTCGGCTTCGGCCCCCTGGACTCGTTCTCTACCTCACTGCCTTTATCCCACTCTCGGCACCCGAATCTAATTCGAGCCTTCACGCCTATTATGCCGGGATGCCGATTCCAGAGGAGGTACGGATGGAGACCAAGGACAGTTTGCTCAGGACGCAACGGCTTGTTCCCATTCGCCCTTGGATCACTTCTCTGCTTGGTAAAGATTTCTCGGACGAAGATCCTCTGCTCGGTCTGGACGCACGGGGACCATGGCTCCCTGTTCGGCATTGTCACAGAAGTACAGATAGTACAGACTTGTAGCGACAGACAGCTTCATTAACATTCAGATTAGGAAGAGACGCCGTTGAGTGGGTTGATAGCGAGCATCGGTACGGTCATGTGTTAAATATCTGAGACGACGTAAGTATTTCACTTGCATATCTCTTGACCCGTATCCCATTTTTGGAGTGACGATCATGGAGCACATAGTTGGTTTGCTATGTTGCGATGGCAATAAGAAACGCAAGCGCCCTGGGCACAGGGCAAATGCGTACGCGAACGCATGCATGATGACGCACAGATGGTAAACGATCAGGAATTCTCTTTGCACCATTACTCTAACCTACCCCAACCTAGCCTACGAAGTATGTCTTCCAACAGGCTTCTGACGAACAGGAATATTGTGAGTAGTATATACATATGGACAAGATCATTGGTGTGTTCGGGAACCGACAGGAGAACGGAAGGACCGAGTGGGGTGGACGACCCAGCTCCCTCCGATAACGGACAGCAAGTGGATGTATCGGTGAGCAAAGGCAATGGACCCAAAACCACGAGGCACTAATAGAACCTCAGGAACCCAGTGGAAATATTATCGCCTTCATTATCTTTGACGAGACACTTCGGGTCGAGATCGATACTAAAGATTTCGTATGTTCGGTCAAGTTTTTCCCCGATGGGAAGTATGTAGTGTGCGCAGGAGAAGATGGAAGTATTCGATGATGGAAAGTAGCGGATGGCAGGGAAGTGGGGAGGCTAATAGACGCTGGAAGTACTGTTGCAGACGTCGCAATCTCACAGGACGAAGAGTGGATCGTGGCCAGTTGGAATCAGGCCCAGGATGGCCTAGTGATGGTGTAGAACGCGACAGACTACGAAAAGGTGAGCGAGTTTAAAACAGGCACCCAGTGAGGAGTGATTACGACCCTGAACATCTCACCGGACTTGACAAGAATCGCAACCGCATCCGACATGAATAAGACTGTCTCAGTCTCAGTCTGGTCGCTTTCAACTGGCCAGCGCATACTCGGCCCATTCGAACACATCCGGGATGTGTGTGGTCAGATTCTCACCGATTATTTATCTTGTCTGGCGAAGGCGACGTCTATTGTCTCGGGGTGTCTACCTGGATAACACTCTCAAAATGGAGTACTCGCTCCAAGACATACTGTGACGGAGGTTGCATCACACTGACACCCAACGACAGGTTCATTCCAACCTCCGGATCTTCGTCATTCTCACTCTAGAGCCCTACATCCTACCAACACCTTGCCACACTCAAAGTGGAGAGCAAGTCTGACTCGTCCATTGCAATCTCGCCACATTATGACATCGCGATCCCTTCAGGCGAACAAATTATCCTTCAACATCTCTCTAGCGACATCATTCTCTCGTACTACCGTGACAATGTAAGTTTCAAAACCTGGGTTACATCACGTCCTTACCACAGATTATTTCTATGGATCTGACAGATGCTCCCGTCTCAGGCTAAGCAGGAGAGCTTAAGTATGTTTTGGCTACTGCCACCCTTGCCTCGTTGACAGTTACCTCACACCGCGCAGACGATCAGTTAAGGGTGATAACTGAGCTTCCCTTGATGCGCACTCGGAGATGAACTTGGGTACGTTTATCATTATCCCGACTCCCGACTCTTTGACCCATTATCTATGTCCTTAGCATGCTTTGATAGTGACTTGCTTCGTTGAAACGATGTAGAATGATAGAGATTGATAAAGGCGAGATGATGGCGTGAGCAAACACGTGTATTGTATGAGTAGGAACAGCTGTTTTCCTACTTTAGGGTCTGCCTACGAGGGACTATATGTCACGGTATTGTCAGGTGGAATTCGATCGCTCCAACCTAGCCTATCAGATTATTCTGAAGACGCGCCTACTAAGAGGGACGGTGAGTACTACGATATACTATTGGTATACTGGGGAACTGAAAACATAACTTGCGCACGTATTTGTAGATACTTTACTCGCTGAATGAATGAAAATGGTATTGCTACACATACGTAATGTCTACTATGATGATGCAAAACACAATCAATAGACTAGCAGCGATCAACAAGCCCTTTTATTCGAACACGATCACGAGATCCACACCCTTGTTCTCTAGCCAACGTTTCCATATCTCGCTGTATTTCCCCATTTCTTTCTCTCTCCTAGCCCCCCTGTATCTCGGTGTGAACACCTGTTCGTCAGGCAACAACTTTGCGATGCGCTGAATTTCGCGCAGGTCACGGTTCGAATAGTACTTCATCTGCACTGCAGCTTGAGCAAACGTAGGATGACGCTAACCGAGACGTCGTCGTGCATCAAGTCAACACATTTTCAAAAGCTTCGAAAAGAACAAAGTCATACTGACTGAATCTTGAAACACCATCCGATGCCATTTACAAAATGTTCTGGGTGATATCCAGCCTTCCTGAGCGTCCGCGGCAGTTCGTCCTGATGCGCGCCTCCCACCACTGGGGTTACGATACATAGGGAGTAGTCGAGGCGCATAGTAGTTCACCAACGGAGCGGACATAGTATCACTTCCGCTGTATAAGCGACGATGATAACGTTCGGCAACGCGCCAGTACTTTGCTTCGCCGCGTGACGTGGTGTATGTATCACCGGTCTGACGTTCCCGCTGATCTCTGTTCAACATCTCTCGCCATTGAATCGGTAACTTGACATGGAGGCACGTAGTGTTAAGAGCACAGGTAAAGATGTTGAAGAGAGTGTTTACAAGGGGAATGTTTGTTGGCTTGCTTAATCTTGTGAGGGCTTTTCTAAGGTGCGTGGCAAGCGCGGAGACAGACGAGACACCTCCGATAATTGAGAACCTGGAAAAGACGACGACTGCTGCGAAAAGGGGAACAGGAGCTCTAATGTTTGTAATGCGCTGAGGGAGCGTAAATCAAAATGACGAGCGGGGGAACAAAGACAGACTTCAATGCGAAGCACGACAGAGTACCTACTTGGAGTTGAAGATGAACTGCTCGTTCAACGACAGACTTAAAACTGGACATTCTTGAGCGGCCACTGCGGTGGACTATTTCGCTGATGCAAAACGTAATTGGAGGTAGGTCGTACAGACTTGGGGTATGATGTCCGAGTGCAGGAAAATGTTAATGGTGAAGCGACGTCTTGCTGGTGGGTTCCGGAGGGTTGAGAACAAAACGCTCTGCCACCCCTGGGCCCAAGGCTGAGCTTGTAAAGTGAGACACGACAGTTCCCGGTAGATCCGCACGGTAACTGCGGGCCATGCCAAGCTGTAAAGAGACTGTGGGTGGAGGGGTGAGTATACTTGAGTGAGAAGTTGTCCAAGGGGAAGAGAGCATGCAAAACGCGTGTTTATGTTTACCATTTGAGAGTTGGTTGAATCAACTGCGATCCGAAGTCAAAGATAAGTGCTAGGCACTTGCACTCGGCAGTCCGCTGATCGGCCAACAATCATGATGCACATTTGTCGATGCATCACCGACTCGGAAACGACATTAGTGGTCTCGACAGAGTCGACACCTTTAACAAGTTCTTTTTGGTGTACTCTCACGAGCTTCGGATTATCCCGACAGGAAGCCTCGGTTTCGGGCATAAAATACGCAATCCTCGTCGCCAAAAGCTTGAAGTGCCAGCGGGGTGCAGTGGCAGCATCTAAAAAGACCAGGGATCATTGAAAAGATAGCCAGACAGTGGCAAG
>JBBPLX010000414.1:0-24185 GCA_038090015.1 Leccinellum albellum | reverse complement strand
ACTACTCAGAACAATGGGTGCTACTCGCGCACAAAAAGAGCTCTACTTCGTCAAATTGAAGGACCTCATTGCTAAACATCGTGCGTGCGCTGCCACTTCTCATCCGAAGCTTTATGAATCTCCAGCCACTCAGCTTCTATCTTTTTGGTCAACGTCGACAATGTTGGTTCGAATCAGATGCACCAGATCCGTACCGCTCTCCGTGGCAAGGGTGTCGTATTGATGGGCAAAAACACGATGGTCCGCCGAGCCCTTCGCTCCATTCTCTCAGAGTTCCCTCAGTTCGAGAGGCTCCTCCCTCACGTCAAGGGAAACATAGGCTTCGTGTTTACTTCTTGCGAGCTCAAGGATATCCGCGAAATTATCGTCGCCAACAAGGTTGCTGCCCCGGCCCGTGCTGGTGCCTTTGCCCCCAAGGATGTCATCGTCCCTGCTGGTAACACCGGTATGGAACCTGGAAAGACTTCTTTCTTCCAAGCTCTTGGAATTCCCACAAAAATCGCCCGTGGTACCATCGAAATCGTGTCAGATGTTCAAGTCGTCACCGCTGGTAGCCGTGTCGGACCATCAGAGGCTACCCTCTTGAACATGCTGAATATCTCTCCTTTCACCTATGGTATGACTGTGGTTCAGATCTTCGATTCCGGAAACGTCTTCGCTCCTTCGGTCCTTGATATCGATGAGAAGGAACTTATCGACCGATTCTTGTCTGGGGTCAAGTCAATTGCTTGCATCTCACTTGCGCTTCACTACCCAACAATCGTCTCTGTCCTCCACTCTCTTGTCAACTCGTACAAGAATCTCATTTCTGTTTCCCTGGCTACCGACTACACATTTGAGGGCTCTGAAAAGGTCAGTTCTACACTGTTTGCCGACTATCTATGATGCCTTCTCCATACTGAAAATACTGAATTTCCACGATGCACTTTATTTTATTGCTGATTTTTCCCACCATTTGGATGTACTCTTTTCTAACCCTCTCTGCTAGGCTAAAGAATACTTGGAAAACCCAGAAGCATTCGCTGTTGCCGCTCCTGTTGCCACGGAGTCCGCTGCTCCAGCTGTCGCTGAAGAGTCCAAGGCTGAAGAGAAAGCCGAGGAGAAGGAGGAATCGGATGATGACATGGTAAGCTCAGTCGATACATTTTGTGCTGTGACTGATCAATTGTTCAGGGTTTCGGTCTCTTTGACTGATCACGACACGTATGCGATGTACCATGTCCACTGTGTACTACATGTAATGCAGATTAATGAAATCATGGTGCAACTTGGATTGTCCGACGTTTGAGGTTACTAGCTGTGCTGCAGCGAATCTCCCGCAGCGCTGCTAGTGTGTCAATGGGGTATCCCGGAGTAGATTATTGATCATGTTGCATCACTGGCGCCGGACGGCATCGGATGTACTGGGCGCCGAGCTGCCGGGACTAACGCGGTAGCCCCGTTACTGGTCTTGAAGTCAGATAGTACTGTTGACGACTAGCACTCTGCTTGAAGAAAACGATCCAAACATACAAGAAGACGCCACACCTGAAAATTTTGATCAATCGCACTGCCAGTGCCAGTGACACGTTCGTCTCGGTTCCGTATCGGCCTTCCTTACGAAAACTCGTTCACTTACCCGGTGAGTTCAATTGCCAGCAGTTAGATCCGATTATCTCCCTAATCCGGTTTTTGCAGTAATTTCCGTAGGCTCCTGCTCTAACTCGTAGCTCTTATAAGCCCGGGGCCCATGCCATCCTCACTTTTCCCTCACCTGTCCTCCGAACCCAACTTCGCCGACATGGACTTCAGCCAAGGGACCCATCTCATTGTCGTCTCTAACCGGCTTCCTATTACTATGACCAAGGATGCTTCAGGCCAATACCATTTCAAGATGTCCTCGGGTGGACTCGTGTCCGCCCTCTCTGGGTTCAAGAAGTCATTGAACTTTACATGGATCGGTTGGCCAGGGTTCTTCATCCCTCCAAAGGACCGTCCATACGTCGATAAGCGCCTCATGGAGGAATATTCTTGCCAAGCCGTCTACCTCGACGATGACGTCGCCGACCGCCACTACAATGGATTCTCCAACTCAATCCTTTGGCCCTTGTTCCATTACCACCCCGGAGAGATGAATTTCGACGAAGAAAACTGGATGGCCTATCGCCAAGCTAACTTGCAGTTCGCTGAGGTGGTCCGCTCGCAGATTACCCCTGGTGCGATGGTCTGGGTGCAAGACTATCATCTCATGCTCTTGCCCATGATTCTCCGAGGTCTTGTCGATGGTTCAGCAAGCGGAGACTGGCAGAAGGGAGAATTGTCCAAGATCACGGAGGGGTTTGAGGAAAGCTTCTCTAACAATACTGAGAAGATCCCGGGCGTCAAAATTGGCTTCTTTTTGCACACCCCTTTCCCGAGCAGTGAAATTTATAGGCGAGCGTCTAGCCCGGTGTCCGATCCGTGATTGCTTATGATTTCAAAGGATCCTTCCCGTCCGTCGCGAGATCCTGCTCGGCATACTCTTTTGCGATCTTATTGGGTTCCATACATATGACTATGCGCGCCACTTCTTATCTTCATGCACGCGTATCCTTGGCTTGCCGACCATGCCTAACGGTGTCGAGTTCGATGGGCGCTTAGCACACGTTGGCACGTTTCCCATCGGCATCGAACCTAACTCATTCATCGAGGTAAATGGCCTATGCACGTCACAAGGAATTCATCATTGAGCAACCGCCGAATAGAACTTGAAGAAAGACTCGGTGAAGTCGCGCATTGCTCAGTTGGAGCAGCGATTTGCGGGTGTAAAACTCATCGTTGGCGTTGACCGTCTCGATTACATCAAGGGTGTCCCCCAGAAGTTACATGCACTCGAGCTTTTCCTCACGCAACACCCGGAGTGGATCGGAAAGGTGAGCATATCCGATGCCTGAGAACCCCAATTTAAACCCAATGTCGCCAAAGGTCGTGCTGGTACAACTCGCTGTTCCGTCCCGTCAAGACGTCGAGGAATATCAGAACCTGAGGTCGACGGTAAACGAATTAGTTGGACGAATCAATGGTCGTTTTGGGACAGTGGAATTCATGCCTATCCACTTCATGCACAAGAGCTTGGCGTTTGACGAGCTCTGCGCCCTCTATGCCGTCAGTGACGTCTGCCTTGTCTCCTCTACCAGGGATGGAATGAACCTGGTAAGGGTCCACATGTCATGGCTGAAACAATCACTGACGTCAACGTTGCCTCAGGTGTCTTACGAATATATCGCCTGTCAGCAAGCTCGTCAGGGAGTCATGATTATCTCGGAATTCGCGGGAGCTGCTCAGAGTCTCAACGGCTCCATTGTCGTCAACCCGTGGGATTCCCAACAGGTTGCAAACGCCATTCACGAAGCGGTCATAATGGATGCCGAGACACGCGCTGAGAACCATCGCAAGCTGTTCAAATACGTCAACAAGTACTCCGCGGCCTTCTGGGGATCCAGCTTTATCAGGGAAATGGGCCGACTGAAACAAGATGGTATGGACAAAGAAGGTCAAGCGCATCTTACTCAAAGAAGGGACGAGGAGCCGGGAGGTGACGTGGTGAACGGGCAAGCACTTACCCCGCAGGTGGTAAGCCCCACACCATGAAGCGGCTCCAGAGAAGGTGTGACTTCGCATTATTTAGGGATCAACACGGGCGACGGTATTACATACTAATAGGTCCCTCCGTGCTTCCAGCATATCTATTCGCTGGCTTTTCTATATGATTATTCCTTTTTTGCGCAAGTTCTCGTGATAGGTTGAACTACTAGATTTCTTCTAGACTGTTTAGACGAAGATATTATTACGCTTACTTTCTCTTTAGAACTTCCTCCAGTTACCCATGCGGTCAATTTGAACTCCGTTCGCTTGCAGGGTCTGCATACGATCTACGAAGGTCTTGCGTGGGGAGTGCATGATTCAATTGTTCCTGGCCGTGTGGTGGTCGTCCACACATATGGGCGCCACATCATGGTATTCTGGTGGACTCACTCATCTTGATGTGTTGACAGCGTGCCACTCGGGTGAATCGTACGGAAGCCCTTATAGTAATCGCAACCATGCCATGCTGCGACGCCATCCGGCCACTCTGCGCAGGCACTGAGATCGATTTGGTTCAGTACGTTGCCAGAATATGGTGTTGATCTTCCGTGTCCAACTAGAAGGCCAGACCGCTTTTCATGACAACGAGCCGGAGTCCGGGCGATCAGAACTAGTCCATGTCTCCACGTTCCGGATGTTGAGAACGCGTCAGTCGCGGGCAACAAGGTGTTGTTACAGCCTCTGAGACCCGCCCGGGTGCCACGTTGTTTGTGTGTCGTCCTCGCCCTGCGGCGTTGTTGAGCTGTCCCAGACAAACATTTTTCCTGCTCGCACACGACGGGATGTCAGACGCGTTTTTTCCCTTTTCTTTTCTCTCCTCTCGTCATCTGTTTCCCCTTTTTCGAAACTGGTTCAGTTTGGATTGCCATGGGCCGACGGGACCAGTTCGCGGCACGTATCGTCATCCTCCATCCCCGCCTGGTTCTTCGGCTTCCAATGGTACTTTCGATGGGACGGCGACCGCCGCCACAGATCTACCGCTTGGCATGGGACTTCGAGCCGTTCCTGAGGTCCAAAACTGTGTCACGGTATTCGTGTCCTTATTTTTCACGCTCACCCCGAAAGCTGCATTTCTAGGGCGTTGGAGTGGCAGCCTTGGTCGTTCTCCACTCCGCTCCGGTCATTACAAGCTCGACCGTGTGGGTTGGGACTGTTGCATTCCATCGTGCGACGGGCAGTGTCCTTGGGGACAGGTGGGGCTCTTTCGTCTTCTTCTTTGCTGCGTCACGAGTTGCACTCTCGGAATGTGTGTGTCGCCATTGCCTCGCCAAACTGCACAGTCAGCCTTGCACAAGATGTTATCGTCCTCCACGATAACACAGACCCTCGTTGATGTTATTTAGGCTGTGTACGCAGGCTGCGGAATGATTGATCACCCATCGAGCAAGTCGTGTTCGCGTCGCACACACACAAGACGGATTCGAAGCTGCCACTCCCTCCACGGACGTATGTGCACCCTTGGCATCACGCGCAAAATGACGTGAGCGACTCATGTCGTCAGCGTCCGACGTCGAGCGAGCTCCTGGAGCTTCAAGATCCACATGCGGGGATCGAGTGCCGTAGGTAGACAGGAGGTGAGCACTGGTCTGTTCGATTTATTCCACCATTCTACTTGCCAAGACGGCACACACGTTTCCGGAGCACCAGTGTCGTTCTATCTTTCTTTTTTGGTGTTATGTGTTCCACGGTAGGCCAAAGGTGCGGCGCTCCTGGGTCAGCTGAGTGTATTAATACAGGATTGCCCTGCGCCATCATTCAGAAATATGAGGAGCTGGTGTCAGTGGGAGAAGCGATGCATTCCTGTAGCTCATACGTACAGTCGGTGGTACCAACTTCTATAGGAGTGCTCGGCAAGTATGGGTGATGCTGTCTGCCTGCGACGCCCTAAACAATAATCCACCTACCTAATAGACGTCCGCAAGCCATAGCCTCAACTGATACGTATCGCCGTGGACATTATGAGAGATCCCATTTCCATTGGATTTAGACAGGTGATCCCATCAAATGAGCGTCCATTCGCTGTGTGGTAGTGATATGGCGGATACCGATTTGATGCGCATCAATATTAGGGCTCCCGAGGGACAGCGGGACTGAGGATTCCCAGCAATCCCCACGATAAGGCAACCCTTGATTGAGAACGTCCAGATGGGTTCGTGGTTGTGCGAAGCCCTTTACCAGTCTTGGGGGAACTCCATTAGGTCATATTCAAGCCTTCGCGGGTTCCAGCCAGTAGAATTGATGGGTCTACGAAGTATGGTAGACGGATACGAAAGCTTGCAAGGTGAGTGGTTTATTTCCGCTATGACTGCTTAGCTGGCACAAGGTGGAGGAATGTTCCATAATCAAGTGTTTGTTTGGTTCTGTCGACATAATTATGAGCTTCGGGCATGCCTTGGAAAACATGGAACATTCTGCATGGAACGGCAGCAGCTAATTACAGGACCTGCCTTCTTTGGAATGCCAAGCCAAACAAAGGCCGAATTGCGCTTCCGGGGTAAGTCAACACTAGATCAAAGGTTTCACGGTCGCCAAGTTGACTCTGCCATTTCAAGGGAAGCGATCGAGGAAAGGGGGGCGCCAAGGAGGGACTATGACTTCAATGACAGTCATTTAATAGAGGAAGTTGAAGTGGATGATGATGACTAAATACGACCCGGCACGCCTTGTAAGCATGGGTTCGGACAACCGCGCTTGAGGAAACACGATCAATAGCGGACCGCACCTAATTGATGCGATAGTCGGCGGCTGATGGCTACTGAATCAGATAATCGGCCTGGCAGTGTTCACGTGATAAGCCACCCTGTGGGATCGGTGGGAATGGAAAGTGAACTGGCGGGTACTATTGAGCTGTTATGCGCAGTACAGTATCGGGTAGAACAAGGCGCCGATATACTGCTGTCATCGATGCCAAGGAATGCCCAGGGTTGTGCAACACCGGAACAAGTGAAACTGGAGACTTTGAAAAGTTAAAGACACGTGTGCAGCAGATGCGTAACATGACGAGGCGGATACATAATGAACCAGCATGTGGGTGGGGAGAAAAGATGACGTAGGAACTCGGCGCAGTCGGGCCGCCGTGATCTGCAGCCCAAAAAGGGAGGGTTGAAAAATTGACGACTCAGATGGGTTGGAGACGAGCACGATGACAGCGTTGATAGAGCGCGGACTAGGAGAGGCAGGGGTATTTAAGCGGATGGTACTATGAGTGGTGACTGGCCGACCTCGAGCAGGAGAGAACCGGTTCGTGGCGGTGTTGAAATGTGGACGTTTCGATTAGAACATGGGGCTGTGTCGGTTTTCCAGGAGAATGTTCGACGCGTGCAAGTCAATGAGATCGACTTCAACGTTGTTATATATCCCTTGGTCTCCTCTTTACTCGACTTCCCTTTCCCCCCCCTGAGTACTACACATGCCTCCGTCGTCTCCAAACATCCCTGCGATCGTAACTACTGATCTATCATCCAAACAATCCCTCGTAGACAGAACCTCTCCCTCTCCTCCCCTCCGCCCCAGTAGTCCTCCCGCCCTCCTTTCTCCCCATCCTGCTCCCACCTCTGCTGCCCGCTACCCTTCTCTCGACATTTCCCGCTCACCTTCCCCTTCTCTCACATTTGTATCCTCTAACATTGACGCACTCTCCCTCCCTCCTCCCTCCCCCACGCTCTCCACCCAATCTTCGGTACATTTTGCAACTTCTCTCGCTCTCAGAGATAACAGACCGGATGAACGTTCGGGAATATCTTCTCTGCAACTCCTTAGCCCATCCGCTATAGACAGAACTGCACATCGCAGGAAGGCCAGCATAACCACTTTTGCTAGCTCGCACGATGGTCACAGCTCTTTCGATGAAACCGAAGTAGGTCACGGCGCAGTTGAATTTAACATCCGTCGTCCCAAATCGGATGCTACTAGCCTGACGATTGCCTCTCACATTCACCGGGACTCCGATTCGTCTAAATTCAAAGGGCCTTTTCCCGAAGAAAAAAATTATCCTCCTTCGACGAATCCTCATCCCCATTCTTCTCCCGAAGCTCGTCCTCCGAATTCTCCAGTTTTGGATGACGTACCACCCGACCTTGGCCCATTCTCGTTTGACCCGAATCAACTCGCGAGCCTTTTGGATCCAAAGGACTTGGATACGCTCCAAAATCTCGGAGGTATCTCCAGCATCCTTAGCGGTCTTGGCACTCACGCTACCCGTGGCTTACTTCTGGATGTACCCGACCATGGTGGCGGTCCCCCGTCTCATGCCGAGCCGGGTGCTGGCGAAGGCGCTTCTCAAAGACATGATCGTCACGTGCGTAAGCACTTTTCAACCGCATCAGATGACACTCAGCCCCGCCCATCTTCTGCCGCTGGCGGTAATAATGTGCGCAGCACGCTTGACCCTCACACCGCCTCATTGGCAGACCGAAAGGTCGTATACGGCGAAAATATTTTACCACAACGCCCAACAATGTCTCTCCTTGCACTGATGTGGCATGCACTCAAGGATAAGGTCTTAGTATGTCCATCTTGCGCTTTTCGTAGCCACCTGTTCCTTCATATTCGTTTCTAGGTCCTATTGTCTATAGCTGCTGTGGTATCACTGGCGCTTGGCCTATTTCAGGATTTCGGGACCTCGCTTCCCGCTGGCGAGCCACCCGTCGACTGGGTCGAAGGCGTTGCGATCATCATCGCAATTCTGATTGTTGTAAGTCGTCTCCGCGTTTTGTTTATCCCCTCTTCACTGTGACCCAGGTTGTCGTTGGCTCTCTTAACGACTGGCAAAAGGAACGCCAGTTCGAGGCGCTCAATCAAAAGAAGGAAGAGCGTTCCGTCAAGGTCATTCGTAATGGCAAAGACCATCTCATAGATGTTAAAGTGCGTTCCTAGCATCGTTGGTCACCTTGCTCTGACATTTGCGTCTCGTAGGATGTGGTAGTCGGCGACATTGCATTGCTGGAACCGGGAGAGGTCGTCCCCTGTGATGGTATCTTTATTTCTGGGCACAACGTCAAGTGTGACGAGTCAGCGGCTACCGGCGAGGCGGATGCCATCAAGAAGGCACCGTATTTAACTTGTCTGGCGCTCAAGCACGCACACGACAGCGCACGCTTTGGAGATGAGGGTGCTGTCGGAGGGGAGCTCAAGCATGCTTTACCTAGTCCGACACACGTGGATTGTTTCGTCATTAGTGGTAGCAAGGTGTTGGAAGGTGTTGGTAAGTATGTCGTCGTCGCGGTCGGACCAAAAAGCTTCAACGGGCGTATCATGATGGGTGAGAGGACTCTTTCCCTTTCCCCTCTTCCGGGGCTAACATCGCGTCAGCCTTGCGTACCGATTCTGAGAACACCCCGTTACAACTAAAGCTGAATGTCATCGCAGAACTGATTGCAAAGGCTGGGATTATAGCAGGCGCGGTATTGTTTGGCGCTCTTATGATACGTTTCTTCGTCCAGCTGGGAACGAATAACCCACCGAGGTGAAATTTTATCCTTTGCATATCCTCCAGTTTCTGACCTTGAAAAACGCCTCCAGAACCGCAAATCAGAAAGGCATGGCTTTTGTGCAGATTCTTATCATCTCTGTCACCCTCGTGGTGATTGCTGTTCCAGAAGGCCAGTCAAGCATACTGTCAGAGACTATATCCGACTGACTTTTGCTGAAGGCCTTCCTCTTGCTGTCACGATTGCGCTCGCGTTCGCTACGCGGCGCATGACAAAGGAGAATCTGCTTGTCCGTGTACTCGGTTCATGCGAGACTATGGCGAACGCGTCTGTTATATGCACAGACAAGACTGGTACTCTCACGCAAAACTGCATGACCGTCGTGGCAGGGTCCATCGGCATTCACGCCAAGTTCGCACGCCAGCTGCAACATAATCAGTCGAGGACGAATGTAGGAGACGAGCATCGCTCTCGCAAGAGTACCGATTCTGGGATTTCTGGTTGCCACCAGGATTTCTCCGTCGACCAGAGCGAAATCAATCCCATCCTGTCGCCTCAACTTCGAAAACTCTTTAACACAGCCATCGCTACCAACACGACTGCCTTTGAAGATATAGACCCCGAGACCGGTCGACCGGCCTTCGTTGGCAGCAAGACAGAGATTGCGCTCCTGAACTTTGCGAAGGAACTGAACTGGCCAGATCACCAAGAAACCCGAGATGCGGCTGACGTTATCCACGTGTTTCCTTTTTCGAGCGAACGCAAGGCCATGGGCGTTATCGTGAAGTTGGAGGATGGGTGTCACCGATTGTATGTAAAGGGGGCTAGCGAGATCCTCACGAAACTCTGCACTCGCCACGTCGTTGTTTCGCCGTCCGCAAGTCAAGCAGGCGACGAGAATGCCACTGTGGAGACCGCCGAGATCGACACGTACGCTGAAGTCAACGTTTCCCGCACAATCATATTTTATGCCAATCAATCACTCCGAACCCTCGCCATCTGCTACCGTGACTTTACTACCTGGCCTCCTCCGGGGATAAACCAGTATGAGGAAGACGTATGTCGACCACTATTAACCTGTTCGTCTTCTGATCGTTATTTAGATACCGTATGAAGACCTTACCCGCGAGCTCACGCTCATTGGCATTGTCGGTATAGAGGATCCCCTACGCGATGGTGTTCGACAAGCTGTCGCAGATTGTCAGAAAGCTGGTGTTGCCGTCAAGATGTGCACCGGTGACAACGTCCTCACTGCCCGTTCGATTGCTTCCCAGTGTGGGATTTTCACTCCAGGTGGCATTATCATGGAAGGGCCAGTCTTCCGGCAGTTGAGCGATGCAGAGATGCTCGAAGTCGTGCCAAGACTTCAGGTCCTAGCCCGTTCCTCCCCGGAAGACAAGAAAATTCTGGTTGAAAAGCTGCGTCATCTCGGTGAGATCGTCGCGGTGACTGGTGATGGCACCAACGATGGACCTGCGCTCAAGACTGCGCATGTTGGCTTCTCGATGGGGATTGCAGGCACTGAGGTGGCCAAAGATGCTTCCGACGTTATTCTAATGGATGACAATTTCTCTTCCATTGTCAAAGCCATCATGTGGGGTCGTTGCGTCAATGACGCCGTCAGGAAATTTCTGCAGTTCCAGCTCTCTACCAACGTGACCGCCGTTGTCGTTACGTCGGCGACGGCCATCATTTCATCCTCAGAAACTTCCGCCTTGTCGGCTGTGCAACTGCTATGGATTAATCTCATCATGGACACATTCGCCGCTCTCGCTCTTGCTACTGATCCTGCATCCCCTGTCCTGCTTGACAGAAAGCCAGACAAGCTCACTGCTCCGCTGTTTACTGTCGACATGTACAAGCAAATATGGTTACAATCAGTGTATCAGATCGCCATCACGCTCGTCTTCCACTTCTGTGGTCTTCAGATTCTGGGCCTCGAGGATACTACGACGAATAACACAGTCGTGCAGACTGTCGTGTTCAACATCTTCGTGTTTGCACAAATCTTCAATTCTCTCAATTCGAGACGACTTGACCGTAAGCTCAACATCTTTGAGGGCGTATTGAAAAATAGGTACTTCATCGTGATCACGCTCATTGGTAGCTCGTTATCCTGTGTCTTTGCCAGTTCAGCGTTTAATAATTTTTTTTCTGGCAGAGATCGTCGTCCAAGTCCTCGTAGTGTTCATCGGCGGTGCCGCCTTCCAGGTCACACGCATTGGGGGTCCAGAGTGGGGTATTTCGCTCGCCCTCGGTGTCGTGTCAATTCCGTTGGGTGCTCTCATCCGCCTTTTGCCCAATAAGCCCTTTGAACGCTTGCTCGTCTTCTTGAAGCTTCTTCCAAGCCCACAAGCACTGCCCACTATCAAACCGGACGCGGAATGGAACGAGGCCATTGAGCTTGTCCGTGACAATTTGGCGACCTTTGCGAATCTCCGTGGTGGCCGTCTCCGTTCGTCGTCATTTGTATGGAAGAGTCGCTCAGCACGTGTCCACGATGAGCGTAGAGTTCCTTTGTTCGTCGTGTTCCTTATCAATCTCGTCTACCCGCTAACGCTTCACGATCAAACAAAGGTCTTCAATCATGACAATGGTCCCGACTTTGATAGCATCTTCTATCGGTGCAGGTTGGGCACCGCACACCCATGGCACGCTCTCAGACCCAGCAAGGTATGACCCCTCAAGGTCATCAGCGGCGCTCTGGGAGGGCCGGTTCCAGATTCACCCCGATACGAAACCTGATGACCCAATTCTACTGAAATGGGGTGGCAAGGGTCGCATGCGGTCTTCGCCACCACCTGTCTGACAGCCGCGTTTCACGCCTGGTGCGCAGTCACATATGTAAACCTATGATGAACGATTGCCACGTCACTTGTACGACCTGAACAATCAGGGTAATGGCCACGATGCGATTGTAATCGTGGGGCTTGTCCCCGGCGGTACATCGTTCGTTACGACGACCTTGCTCGGACAAGTATCGATTTTCTCTCTACATGTGGTTTTACTTAAAACCGTTTTCCGCACATATTTTATCCGTTATCATAAACCTGCCTGGCCGCTGGTGACCTTATTTGCCTTCCCGATAGACACTTGCACCCGGGGTACGCGATCGGCGGCGCATTTGCATACGAGTAGGTTATTATATATTCATGGGTTTACGACGCATCACTACACACATACATACATACAATGATCTCTGAGCTGAACTGTATCATATCCCATTCCTATTAAACTTAATACGATGCACTTTTGGTGTGGTGTGAGCAGTGCTGTGGGTGATCACCCTGAGCCCCAGGTCTCAGGGATTTGAATAAATTTAGAGCAGGCACCGAGCGCGTGTGGTTAACTCAGTGACAGCGGCTCAAATTCAACAGAGCATCATGTGATTCATATCCACGGCTGTTTTTCAGTAAACTAGCAGTACTTGATACTTCAAGCTGATGATGAGGAACACGAACTTGCGCTCTCCGGCCCGGGATGGAAGTCCGAGTTCTCGGACTGTTTTGCACATCCAGTAAGAATAGTTCCCGAGTCCATGCGATATCTATTTTAAATTTACTATAATATCCGACTCCGGAGTCACAGCTTGAACCGCATGCCATGTGCATAGTTTTCTATTTCCAGTAAACCATAGCATCAAAATGGAGTGGCGGCTGTTAGTCGACATGGGATGATGCAGGGATGGTGTATTGTATATCTAAATAATAATTCTTTCGAGCCCGTGTCGTCAAAACTTGTAGCGTGCGTAGGGAAGTGAAATGTTGAGAGAAGAGACAGAGGGAGACCGTATCAAATCGCGCAAGGGAGGTGTCGTGTCCAGTGGATTACGCGGTGTTCAGGTGGGGCGTGAGCGGGGGCGCGGTGCAAGCTACGTGGAGTGAGATCGCACGACGTGTGTCGCCGAGGAAATTGGTACAACATTATCACGTAGGCTATAAAAAGGAAAAAAAACGAAAGGGTAACAAGGCCGTCAAGGTAGGCCACTTGCGAGAAAATGCGTCAATAGTGGCACGAGAGAGGGGGGAAAAAAGGACATTGCAACTCACATCCTCGGCCGCGTAAAACGCCCAGAAAAAAAAGAAAAAAGAAAACTACAACTCCTTTACAGGAGGAGGCGCAACCCAATGTCTTAGGGGGCGGTCGTGGTCACCATGCCCCCAGAGGTAATACGATGCTCGTTGTTGTATTACGAAAAGCTGAGAGGGAAGGATAAGGCAGATGCCTCTGAAGAGGAGGAAGGCCAGGAGAGATAGCACTGAAACTGTTCGACATAAGCGGTGATAAATGGATCAGGTCAAAACGATGAAACATATAGTGCGCACAAAAGATGAGTTTTTCCCAAGGTTCCAAAGCATTTATGGCAAATGTAGTCTCAATCATCAACTTGCGTCTCCAGATGTAGTTTCGTATGCGGTTGGAGTCACGCATCATGATGAGGGTGATGGAGTTGGACAGTTGGACGGAAAAGGTTGTGGGAGTCGGGGAACAGCGTGAGTTCTTAGCGTAGCCGCTCGCACGAGCCGATTCACAAGTTCGGATGCAACCGAGTGTTTCCAAAAAATATATTCAATCACGTGACTCTCAGCCAACAGCGTGGTTGGTCCATAGTTCAAGTTAGAGTAAGTATTCGAGCGGTACACAGAAATGGTATTATGCTGCAACATCCACATGGCCGGGATATTTTGAATACTGTTCAACGCAGTCATTTATCGTTCATGATCCTGCCACATGGGTAGTTCAAAAACTCACAGCGTTCGTTCTCATAGCTCCTGCGGCCAAGGCTCCACGAAAAATCGCAGTAATCGGTCATCTCCGTCCTGACCCCACAAGTAGTAGACCACTCGTTGACGCATGATGGAAATGTGTTCTGGCAGATACTGGTACAACCCAGAGACGACAAGAAGGGCGAAAAATGTGAAAACCATTACTGAGAATTTATCCGTAAGAGATCGGGTGTGGCAGCGATTCTCACAAGTGGGAAAGCTTCCGCTTGCCTAGAATTTTACTCACTGGAAAGAAACTTTTCCCAAGGTTCCAACATAGAAAACGCAAGGGTGGCCTCAAACTTGATCCGCTGACGCCAGAAGTAATTGCTCAACATTTTTTATGAAGGTGAGCCTTCAGAACCAAGATAAGCAAGGATATCGGTGGATAGACTAGAGCAACCTCAAGAGTAGTTGGTGGGGTGAAATCAAGGTGGACAGAGGCTCCTGCCTGCCTGTGCGGGATTACTCGGGTCGAGTGTATGCCAAGAGCCGAGAACAAACCCATTTCGCAGCCTTTTCTTTGACTTTACAGCACGTGACAAGTTCTCGCAGCAACCAACCTCGTCTGACTCTGAATGTTTCATACTCTTCAATTCCCCTTTTACAAGAATCTACGGTCCTTGTTGAAACTTGCGCATGAATTTGGTCAATTCAGCAGTTTTACGGAGCTAATATGAAATTGTAGTTTGGGGGATCCACCCTGCTACTACTATATCGTCCGCATCCGAGTCCGAAGTTCATGCGTATTATCCGATGGCTATACCGCTTGGTGTCGGAATCTTCTAGATGGAACTCGTGCTGGCGTTCACCCCGATTCCCCGATTCACAAGCCAGATTCACTGAGCGCTCTAGTGCTTACCCAAGTTTGAAGGCAAATCCCCAAGCCGGGGCCTAAGGTATCCTGCGTAAGCCCGCCAACGCACTATACCCAGCAGAGGAAGGACCAGATCTTTATATGATTTTGACAGCTTCGATGTGGATGACGAAACGAACGGTGGCTTTTAGTGCAAAAACATTTGACGATGAGAACAAATAAGTTCCAGAGAGGCCGAGCGCGCGACGGCCGCTTCTCTAGACACGGGTTGGTGTATTTCCCCTTTCGAGACAACTGGTAAGATGTATCTCCTTCGAAATGCACCAGGGCTTTGTCCATGTCGTCAGCTTCAATTGAGGACAAATCTATGTCGCAAGCGTCTCGTTTCTCTTTCGCAGATTATGGTCAATGAGGATCTAGTCTCTGTCGTACCCTTACGTTTCGACGGCACTGATCTTACGCTAGCCCATGTCTCCGTCAATGGTCGAAGGTGGTGGGCGGAAAGGATCACGTCTTTTGCCTAATGGTGCTGCGATTGTCTATATGCATACGGTGTGGTGAATTAGTGGTTTCTTGTATTGTATGCGAGGGACGACCCAGTTAACGTGATCCAAAGAAAGAAGGTTGCGACCGAAAAGTCAGACAAGCCTGCCCCTATTGACTCGTATGATCTATACTGAACCTGTTCATTGCTGACCAGTTGATGTTATAGCGCATGGCCGGGAAGGCGAGCCTGAAGTTAGACAACGTCGGACAGCGCGTCGAGCTTCGTCCAACTCTGAGAGAACATTCTCCGTTTACTCGGCACAAGATCTTATCGTCTCTGAGCGCAGAGATAAGGAGGTGTTTTTGTTTCCAATCAGGGATCAATCTTGCAAGCTGCAGGCTATGAGTGATGAATGTGGCTCTGTACGTACGTAAGTACTTGCCATGATGGCAGATTCGGAGTCACTCAGTCACATCGGCGATAAGGTTATAGATGCGGCCAGCCGTGAGGTGATGGGCTGGCTGATAATACGCACCTTGGCACCCACCACGATCGTCCTCATGGAATGCCAGCCTGCACAATCTACCTTTTCTCCAAACGATACCCCGCCAGATACCTCATCGACCACCACTCCACATGATACTGACACTTTGCCACCAGTTGATCTTCGCGCTATAAAGAAGGCACGCAATCTAAAGCTTCGTGCCTTGGGGTAGCCTCTTCCTTTCGTGTGTAACTTGTTAACGTCCTAACTCTCTTAACAGTAAAACATTTGGACACATTCCCGGTGTCCCAATTTTCACCCTCTGGGATACCCGGTAAGCACCAGCATACGTTCACATGGACGACTCTGTCACGTTATCCAACAGTCTGGAATGCTCAAGTGCTGCGGTTCACCGTTCACCTGTAGCTGGTATATGTGGAAACAAAAGAGACGGCGCATATTCCCTTACCTTAAGTAATTTGTACAAGGACAACGAAGATGGGGGGGATATCATGTGCGAGCATTTTCACGAGATGCTGATTAGTATCTGACTACCCACAGCATCTATACGGGCGCAGGTGGCAGGAAGAGGTGGACCGATTCCTTCCCCCCGAGACGTGTACGCCTCTAGATAAACTTGCTGGACGTGCAGCTGACTCATGCTCTCTTAGCTGCGTGTTGGTCCGCAGATATGGGACCAATCCTGGGAAGAGTGTCGAAATGGGGCACTGATAGTGCGTAACACGACCCATTGTTTTAACCTCACTTATTTTTCGTTGTAGGCATCACTTAACACTGGAAGTCCCATTAGGGTCGTTCGTTCCTGGAGATCTAGCTCACGATATGCTCCTCTTAAGGGGTATCGTTATGACGGGCTGTACAAAGTCGCTGCGGTACGCTTTAACGAGCATTCGACCTTGCGGTTTCTTATCACTTTATTTTCAGTGTTGGACAGCTAAAGGCCACAATGGGAAGGATATTTGTCGCTGTCGACTAGAGGTAGCATATTATCCATCGCATTACACCCCTAGCTAACAGTTTGGACTAGCGCTTACCTGATCAGCCCCCGATTCCATTGCGGCCAATCACCATATCTACCAGAAAGAGACGGCGCACCTCCTATCACCACAGAGTCGCAGCCGATACTGAACCTGACACCGAAGGCATTGAATTTAGTCCATCTCTCGCTGATTCATCGACGAACGCCGGAGAAGAGTCTATAGGATTCTCGGACCCGCCACAACAGCGAGCAGTGTCCGAGGCTTCCACTCTGATCGACTTCAATATGGGTGAACATGTAGAGCAAGACGCGAAAGATCCACCCCAGCCGCCTCCTGAGTGTTGTGATCGTCACCCTGCTGTTCTACCGAGATACAGATGGGACCCAGAGAGAAATGAGCTGGTGATAGTTCAAGATCCTCAGCCGATGCCAGAAGATCTCGTTGGTGCAGATGAGGAAGAACTATTCCTAGAAGGTATCTCCACTGCAGACGATGAAGTGGATGAGCATAGGGTTGAAGACGACGTAACGATTGTTCCACTTGGAGCCGACAACTCCGGTATCGACTTCCGAATGGGAGAGGAATTCTGAGGTGGCCAACTTGTCTGGACATGGAAGCCTAGAAGATAATCTTCTGCATCGGAGAATGGATAGGGTTGTAAAAAAGCAGTCGACGCTTGTAGGAATATCCGTATGGTATCGATCTTGGTTTGAATGATGTATACGTAGTACGTACATATGTACATTTTGTGTATACGTGAAAGTACGTCCTTTTCGGGGGGATTAAATTAGGTACTGAAGCTGTGCACTGCGTAGTCATTAGTACTCTTGCACTACAACCGAACAGCTTCAACGGCCCAGCATGGGCATCTTATTTTCCCTGCCTCTCGCCGGTTCGCTAGGGACGATAGCAACGTCATGCCTTGGCGGTCTGGCCTTTTGTTTCACCAGCACCGCAGGTCAGTTCGTCGTAATGCTACATAATATTGGTGCACTCACTCGACTCAATAGCCTCCATGTTCTGCAAGTCTTGCAATTGCAACTCGTCTATCGCTACTAGAATCGGGTTTGCGGCAAGCATTCACGATATCTCCTTGAATTCTCGACCTCATTGCTTTCATTCAGATCATATTTATACTCAATTCACTCTTGGCATGGCTCATGAAGACGCCTTTCGCCATACACAAGATTGAAGAGTGGAGCTACGACTATATAAAGATGGAGTGTGAGGAAGGCAAGTGTTACGGTGTACTCGCGGTACGTTTTGTTTGTCCTTGGCTCCAGTCATCGTCACCTACGTGTTGCGTCTAGGTTCACCGAGTCTGCTTTGCATTGTTCCTCTTCCACTCTCTTCTGAGTCTATCTCTCATTGGTGTCACGGAGTCTAGAGATAAACGTGCAGCAATACAGAATGGGTAAGATAGTCTCTCTCCCTCGACATCCGTTCACTCAGACATTCCAGCTGGTGGGGTCCCAAAGTTCTGCTGTGGTTTGTATTGGTGATTGTCACCTTTTTTATTCCGAACGGCTTCTTCATCTTCTGGGGGGACTACATCGCCCTTATTGGTGCAACTATCTTCATCCTTCTTGGTCTCGTTCTATTGGTCGACTTTGCCCACTCTTGGTCGGAAACCTGTCTGGAAAACTGGGAGAAGTACGAGTCTACCCTTTGGCAATGGATCCTCATCGGCTCTACCGCTGTGATGTATATCACGACCATCACTCTTACGGGTGTTCTCTACGGGTACTTTACCGGCTCTGGATGCACCCTCAATCGCTTCTTCGTATCGTTTAATCTTGCCCTTTGCACCCTGATCACGATCATGTCTATCTACCCTGCAGTGCAAGAAGCAAACCCAAGGTCTGGTCTTGCTCAGTCTGGCATGGTGGCGGCTTATTGCACGTATCTCATCACCTCGGCCGTGACCAATCATGCGCACGAGACTTGCAACCCACTTACGCGTTCGAGTACGACTGGGACGACGGCGGTTGTTCTCGGCGCTGTCTTTACGTTTCTCGCGATCGCCTACTCCACTAGTCGAGCGGCCACACAGAGCCGAGCGTTGGTGGGAAGAGGGAAGAGGGGCGGTGCCGTGCAGCTACCCATCGACGATGGGACCCAATCCGAGTTAGGGGTGGTGACCACGCAACCGGGGCGCACTGAATCCCCAAGGTATCAAGCATTGTTGGCTGCGGTACAGGCAGGGTATGTTTATGTTTCCCACTAAACGAAGACGTTTGATTCCCAACATTCTAGCGCTATCCCCGAGTCTGCGCTATACGAGGAGGAAGAGGAGGAGGATGATGACTATGGAGAGTCCAAGGACGATGAACGTTCCGGTACTCGCTACAATGTAAGGTTGTTCCTTCTCGCGTTTGCCGTACATTGCTGAGCACCCACGTAGTACGCTTGGTTCCATGTCATCTTTGCTCTCGGGACGATGTATGTTGCGATGCTGCTCACTGATTGGTCAGTCACCACCTTGCCTAAACGTGCTTATCCTAATCCCTTGTTTTGGCATCTACAGGAATGTGATGTCGACCGAGCAGAGTGGTATCGAGTCAGAGGAGATCGTCTACATTGGACGCTCCGAGACAGCGATGTGGATGCGCGTCGTCAGCAGCTGGGTTTGCATGCTGCTTTACATGTGGAGTTTGCTTGCCCCGCTCATCATGCCGGACCGGTGAGTGCAGGTTTCTCTTTCATTCATGGGCAGTATATTGATCACCGGGCCAGGTTTGGAGACTTCTAACGATTATGACTTCTGTCCATGTATTATTTTGTATCCGGGAAGATGACACTCGGAACATTGGACTACTCGAATTCACATATCTGAGCGTGCAAATACTGGCGTTACCAAGGACTTCTGTGTCCATTCCTTGAGTCTACGTATGCGTCATGCCACGACACCTGTAAGGGTCTTGAGGAGAGCCATGCGCGAGACGCATGTTCGTCTCCTGCCTTACAAACAGTATTCTTACACATGCACGGTGGCTCTCTTCCGACAATGTGGTTTCGTGCGTTGTCAAGGTGTTGTTATTCATGCTGCCAGTTGCATAGTGGATGCGAAATAATCTCTCAAGTACGAAGACCACGCATAGCTGACGACTTCATGGGTGTCAAGCTGGATGGAATACTGCGGTATATCAAATGACAGGTCATATACGATTCTGACCACTGGAAACTGACAACCTTCTATAGGAGAAGGCGAGCAACAGGGCTATATGCTATGCACAGAATCCAGCCGTGTTCAACCAGAGTCAACCTTGTGTCGTCGAGTGTAGAACGCCGTTCTGGATCTTGAACTTACACCACGTTCCTGATCGCTGTATCAAATCTTACTGAGAAAGAAAGGTCGAGCGAGGATTAGGAAGACTCACTGTCGACCGTGATTTGAAAATCTCGGCTACATGCATTGAGGACCCTACTTCGGCGCTCGTTGTGTCTTCATGCTTGGCCAGCCAGATGGTGCAGTCCGTAAGAAAGGTAAATGAGGGGCCCAGAGCTGGTTTCCTTGTAGTCGACGAGAAGACAGACAAGGGATTGTGGGTAGGAGAGGCGGACGTATTGTTTACGATCTCCGAGGAGTTAAGCAACGTCTAGTTGGAATGTATAGACACTCACGAGAAATGCCAAATGATACGATCGAGCCATGCTACGAAAATGCTGCATAAGGGTGGTCATGATTGCGTGTCCGTGGAATGATACAGCAGAAAGAGATGGCGCCAGAAGTGGGGTGATCGTGTCAATGATAACTAGACGGACTCTAGTAAAATCATGCGATGCATTGGTCTGGCGTCCTTGGGGTCATCTGCATCACGGATCAATCGAGTATACGTACTGTAAGAGAAGATTCAAGGTCTTCGAGAAGAACGTATGCGGTCTCGGTGTTAAGTACGAGCGAGACTTGGAGTCGCTCTAGCACTGTGGAAGAGCCCTCCATGTACTCAGTCTATCTGAGTGAATGGTAACCGTGATCGTCACCTCTCCATATAAATGTTGAGCTATCTGGCGAGTTCGCTCTGCGGAAAAGTCGCCAGTGGTGTCCATCCACAGCACAGAGGCTCCTCTGTTCCCCGCTAGCAACCGCAGAGCAATCTGCAACACAAGCGACTGATGTGATTGAGAAACACGATAAAGATGATGAGTTCGCGTCCTCCGCACCGTCTTTCCAGACCCTTTATCCCCCGAGATCTCGAAGACGCGACCGTTTCCAAAACCATCGACCAATGCATCGAGTTCGTCTACGCCGCAGGAAAGGTCTGTGTGATGATCGCACTCCCTTTGGAGTTCCTCTGCATACAACGCGTCGCCCCGAATGCCGCGAGCGGACGCGCTCTCGGAGACCAAAGCAATGTATGTCTTGAGATCTGCGAGGCTAATCACGCCAGATGGGTGCCTTTGCAGGATGTCGATGGGAGTCCCGGAAAATAGAAAGTCAGTGTCTGTTCTAATCCCGCAGGCTTCGAGAGCGGCGACGATGTCATGTGGGATTGCAGGAATCAGAGATTGGAGTCGCATTTCAAGTTGCAGCACCGGCCGGGACCGCCGGACCGGGGCCAATTGAAGTCAGCTTTTGGCACTTCCGATACGTTCAACTTGCCAACCCAGCGAACAATAGTATCAGAACCCGGTATCACTGGCCAGTGGCAAGGTCGTGCTAATCCTAAATGGTAACTTCCGGGTCACTTAAAGTACTACTAGTCTATAGGGCCGTGTATGAGTAGAGTTGCCATGATCGCAGATCCGAACGTTGAGAGTGGTCAGATTGACCGGAAATAAACAGTCAGACGGTCTTAGAATAAGGTATATTTGACCACAAGTTAGCGTGCATTCGGTGTTTCGAGTTCAGATAAACACAAAACAACGAACGACCAAGAAACATACGTCGTACACGATGATATGGATTTGTTCCTCCGCTGCATCCATCATCGAGCATCAACGAGCAAAAGAGGAAATCGCGATGATGGCGCAGCAAGTTCGACAGCAGGAACAAACTGGGAATCCACCACGGGTACACCATATATCAACGCACCACCCATCTTGTCGCCATTCTCCTTGGGGGTAGCTTTACCCATCTCGGGTGCAGGCGGAAGGAGGGCCGAGATAAGCATTTGTGTTCTCGAGAGGTATTCCGATGCACTGAGGTCCGCATTAAATCTAGAAGAAGCAACCAACTATAGCAGCGCTACAATGTCAATGGACTATCGCTCATAATGCAAACAAGACAGGCGTACGTGCGATCGTAATTGGTCGAATGCGTGTTCCAACCCTACTATTTCGACATCTCTCCACTTGGAGACAAGGTGGCGGAGGAACGAAAGGTCATACAGAACCTGGAGCGTGTCTCTGCCATCGATGCTCCGGACAAACTCGGTGGAGAACTTTGCGATCATTGTTTGAGAGATGGTCAGCGAATAAGACCGGTGGTGACTCATCCCCAAGTTATGTATGGAAGAAGACAAGAAGTATAGGCACTCCATCATCGTCGGGGATGGGTGACCACACGTGAATCCTTACTGGTTTTAGCATAGCAGGGGACCTAGCAGCGAAGAAGTAACGTACCAGGATATATGTGCGCCGTTGTCGTATTTTGGGCATAATATGATACCAGCTTGGAAACCACAGATGTCTCCCAACATGTCATAATTCGTTCAAACAGCACCTCTAGTTCTTCTCGGAAGCCTCAGCAATGCAGCGTAAATACCAGCGGTTCCCAGAGCCGTATTAGGTCAACTACTCACTGGTCGCTACAGCTTGACCACACCCGATATTGCACACGAAAGATGAAGCGGAGAGCTCCTTTGCTATGTGAGCATGAAAAACGAGTCTGCTCATTGTCGAATTGACATCTTTAAAGAAGATTTAGAATAAGAAAAGTCGTAGCTGATTCAACTCACCCGGACTAGCCATGAGTTCCTCAGAGGCCGCCTTGAGCGCTGAAGTCACCCTGACACACAATGACTGCGCTTCTGGATGATATGACTTGGTGAGATCGATAACCAATTTCCTGCGAAAGGTTGAATCTATTGGTAGAATTAGGATTATCGCTACATACTGGCCACTTTCCCCATCTGCAAACATCTTGACTAGATCATCCTGTAACAAAGCAGCGGCATCTTCCAGATTCCGCAAGGCTTCATGTAACCGTGAAACCCTACCCTCGAGTCGCTGCGTCAGTGTCTTCTTGTATGTGAGGAAACTAGGGTCAAAAGACGAAGACGCAGCTCCCGGTAGAGGCTGGATAACAGGTAGGGGGTAATACAGGCTCCCAAGGGGCGAGAACATGTCTGAACGACGTAAGAATTAAGTCATCTGCGGGTTCTAGATCACACCCGTACCCTCATTTCCGGAACCTAACGACTCAAGCGATTTCAAGAATCCCTTCTCTGCACGAACGAGAACCGCTTTCCATATGTCTGCGATCCGCGTACCGAAAACTTCGTCCAGGAGATTCGTGAGATTGACTTTTTCAATTGCCTCGAGGCCCGAATGTACCACCCATTTCCGCAGGGATAATCGAACTCTCCAGACAGTGGCCACAGCATCGAGTGATGAAAGCCACCCGTCGAATGTGCCACGTAGGTTTGCTGTGGATTGTGCAAACCATCCACTCAATTTTTCACGCAACCCTTCCTGAGGAAGTGACGTGGACACAGACGACAGGTCAACAAAGGGTCGATACGCTCGGATATTTGCAGGTAGGAGAGAGACATGGGTGGATGAGGGGAGTGAGTTGAGGATTGTCTGAGTGCTCAGACACAGTTCAGCAGGAAGGTTGGAGGGAGGGGAGGACGATGCTTCTGACTGTATATTGTATAGTATGTTTGTGGCCAGGGAGCGTGCCGAAGAAGAGGTTCCGAAGACTGCGCGAGCCGTCTGAAGTGTCCGTGAAATCATCTCTAACGTTGTCCTTGTGGAATTCTTGATAGCAATCGCAACGGCCTTCGCGGGAGGGTTCATTGTCCCTTCAGAGATCTTCTGGACTTCCGGGGGACCGCCATCCGCCAATAGATAATTGTCGGGAACATCGAGACGTTTAGAGATTAAAACATTCAGAGTTCGGCTCCGTTGAGAAAGATAAATTGCCAAGGCCTCCGTAAGTGGTCGAGAGTCCAGGATGTGAAGCGTTAAGAGGGTGGCACAGGTTTCCTAAAATGAAAGACGTCATAGTCTGTATATTGAGGTTAGGAATCATACGAACTTCTGTTGTTTTATCATACAACCTTAATGATAGTGTTGCCTTTTGTATGATCTGAGTGCGGAAATGGGACACAGTCTCCCATTGCCGTTGGATCAAAGGAAATTGCTCCTGTGATGAAATATGTCCTGATATGCTTAGCAACTTGGAATTAGTGACTGACCAGCACATCGATACCGTGTTGTGTCCAGCTTTCATCATCGTGAGCGTCATCACGAACCAAAGCTCGATGAACAACACGGGCAAGGAGGAACAGCCAAGCAGCTTGGAAGTACTTCTCGCGTTCAATCAATCTCCACAAGTGTTCTGGTGCATCCAAAAGGAGTTTTATATGCGCAGAAAGCACCTGGAGCGTTTGCAAGTGCGAATCTAAACACGAATGTAATGAAAAAGCGTG
>JBBPLX010000413.1:0-24201 GCA_038090015.1 Leccinellum albellum | reverse complement strand
CCCGTAGGTAGTACTTTGACCGATCCGTAGGTGCAAGGGGGATATTATTATGTAGCCGCGCCGGAAGATCAGGCTGTTAATCAAGTCAATATGATGTGAGCCTAATATGAGCATAAACACACTCACGTTTGTAACATACGACCTCCCAAACGCGAAGAGCCCACCCTTCCGCTCTGCAGCGCGGAGTGCCGTCTCACGGGTATACCCGCCAGCTGATATGAATGTCCTTTCTTCTCCGCCTTTGCCGCCATTCCAGATCTCTCGCAAAAAGTCGTTGTCTTCCTTTGTGGCTTCGACATGGTCCTCGCTCCCAACTACAGGCTCAATCGCATGGAGATATGCCATCCTTGGGTGCTTATCACGCAGTGCGGTAGCGAGGTATGCAAAGGTTGGTCGAGGGTCCCGCATCTTCATGTCTGAAAAATTGCCATTGAACATCACAGTACGCGGACCCATGCAAACGCTAAGGCTCACCTTGGAAAGTGCTCCATGGACTAATTCGCAGTCCAACTCGGTCTTCGCCAACAGCATCCACGACGGCGTCAACTACTTCTCTCGCAAATCTCGTTCGGCCCTCCTCGTCTCCACCCCATTTGTCCGTACGCTTATTGGACACTGATTGAAGGAACTGATCTATCAGGTATCCATTTGCACCATGTACCTCGACTCCATCAAATCCAGCACGATGTACAGCGTTGCTCGCCGCTTTTGCATGTGTGGCAATGTAATCTTGAATCTCGGTCTCGGTCAACGGACGAGGTGGCTTCGACTTTCCGGTCAGTGTGACAGCCGACGCGGACACGTATGGCGACGGTGGATCCTGCTTCTCGAGAAAGTCGATTTCGGCAGTGCGTCCCAACGCCCACAGCTGAAGGAAGATGAAGGATCCCTTCGCATGAACAGCATCGGTGATCTATCATCGCCACGAGATAATGTTCACTGGATCGGAAGCAGGCGTACAAAGTATCGCGTACCTTTTTCCAACCTTGGATCTGTTCGTCAGTGTAAATACCCGGGGCGTTTGCGGATCCTCCTGCGTCGTGGGAGATGAAGGTGGCTTCCGTGACGAGGAGCGTCCCCGGTGTGGAGGCCCGCTGGGCATAGTAAGATGCCTGTTGTGGGCCAGGTACATGGGAATCATACGCCCGGACACGGGTCATGGGGGCGAGAACAACGCGATGCTTAAGCATCATCCGGCCAACCTTGATTGGCTTGAAGAGCGCAAGGGTTTGTTGTACGAAAGTCATGGTTCAGACTTAGTAGGCGAGAAATATTTGAGGGATGGTTTGAACACCTCGAGTTGCGTCTTGGCATAATTTATAGTAGTCAAAGTAAGATTTGTGAGCGTGTGTCCACAGTGAGGTGTGAGGTGAACTCACGCTTCTCTCCTTAGTCAAGCCTTAGTCAGGGGATTGGTCACCTCTGCGTCAACCCGATTCGACCGGCTTTTGAGAACAAAGTCGACTCCCACCTATCGCTGAAGCGGCAGTGAGTACACTAAGCATCTTAACAATTTTTCTTTCGCAGGTAGAGTTGGTACATATGGATTCGTTCGGGCAAAAGACTTAGTAGTATTCGAGCACACTAAACAACAGATACCACAAATCTCAATGTCTGTCTCGTTTTCATGATCTCCACCCAACTGATACTCCCTCAAATCCAGTAGCCCTATAGGCCTACCAGCTAGGAGGGCGTCAACTATGGTCTTCAACAAGCTTTGATCTTGAATGAGATTTATCAGTGTGACATGGATCATACCGGGTAGCGCGAATCGTAGGGTGGCCTCAGCCCTCGAATGGGAGCGCTACCAGTCTGGCGTTCTATTCAAATGCGGAAAATTGACATCGAGCACACCGAGCACTACCGTAATCGATCGCTCCCTGCACTCAGATCGCGCACGACGTAATAGCTAAAGAAGAGTACTTTGAACGTCAGCGCGAGACCAGCGTGCAGCATGGCAACTATAACAATAAGAAGTCGCGTCGCCTTGGTGTCCGCCTGCGGTTTGGCCAACAGCCCAGTCAGCCCAACTAAACTCGATCAGTAAGCAGAGTAGGGACTTACACTGGAAAGGATAGGATAAACGTTCGCGGCGAGATAGTAGCCAGAGAGACCAAAGGCTAAACTAACGAGGACCCAACGTGTGATGGACTCTGGGATCACGCACAGCACCTGTTTGTCGCTCGTCAGAACCCGACAGTACATGGCAAACAGGATGACAGACAGAGACGGGAATCCATACGAAGAGACCGTAC
Organism: Leccinellum albellum; assembly: GCA_038090015.1. NCBI lineage: Eukaryota > Fungi > Basidiomycota > Agaricomycetes > Boletales > Boletaceae > Leccinellum > Leccinellum albellum. Next base: position 21,946 of record JBBPLX010000413.1, on the reverse strand, counting down.
CCCCACACGCCAAGGGCATCTACAATCCCCCATTCGCCGACACCAAAGTACCGCAAGCTTAGCCAGAGAGCCAGTGGCACTCCAAAGCTGTACGCATAAACGATCGTCGCGGCGAGCCCCAACAATCCGAAATTGTAGTCATATTCAGTGCCGGGCGCGGAAAGGTATTTGGAGATGCTGGCAGCAAGCGAGGAGGAGAGGAAGAGTGCTAGGATGAGCGTCGTAGAGACCCAAAAAGGGCCGTATAGGTCGGAGCCAGAGGAGAGGGAGGTAAGGTAATTCGGGGATAACGGGAGCAACGTTGTGTAACAGCGCTTCAAGACAGTAAAGGTGTCGATATCGAAATAAGGTTGATAGAATTCGACCGACCAAAAGCCGGATGGACCTTTGGATGAAGTCCCCTGATAGCCTGCCCCAGACAACTCGCGTATTAATATTCAACAATGAACATTTGAACACCAAACGTGAAACCCACCGCGGTCAACGTTGGAGGTCGCGGGTTGTGCTCTACCATCTCCAGCACCAAGGAATGCTGGAAAGGAGAAGGAAGCCTCTCTAGCTTGATGTGCGCATCGGTGCCATACCACTTACATTTGAACTCAAGACCCTCTGGACCTTCTTCTAAACGCTACGAACAGAATAAATCCATACGTAGAGTGGCGACTGATTGAATATTGTACTTACTTCGTCAGCGTCCACGGCGACGTATGCCATTTTGTAAAGGGTTAAGGCAAGTTACTTACTGAGCCTGCGGTACCAGTCAACGCCGCCACGTGGCCGACCCCCGCATAATCTGAGCAACATTCTACTAGATACTGCTAACTAAAGCCCTACCCACACACGACATTTCTCGATCTCGGTCGCATTCTTGTCAATGATACGCTGTACCTCATCACCCCATACCTCTGCCGGACGTCGACGCTCAGCAATATTGCCCACCCCAAGACATTCTTTTTGGTGCTTCTCCGCTTCTGCAAACTCAAAGACGACACAGTTCTCTAAAACCAATGGCTTCAAGGGGTCCCAACGAAGTAACTGTGGCCTAGCAGGGATGTTATGGGGCGGCACAATAGACCGCCCAAGATACAGATCCTCGAATATGAGGGCAACATCGTCTTCATCGATCGGCAATTTGCTAGAATAGACAGCAGTCAATATAGGGCGAGCGGATCGGGACAATAGGACACATGCTTGATCTGTTTGCCGATAAACTTTGATTCACGATGGAGGAAATCTCTGAGGAGGCGCTCATATAGTTTTCTGCGGTTCTTAATAGGTAGAGGGTTTGAAATGGGCTTCCTCGCTAGTTCGCAAATGACATATGTGGCTATATACAAGCCAAACAACGATGGTAAAGGCCCTGCTTGCATAGTGAGAATAGCACCCAGAGACGAATGTCGACAAGTACGGACCGAGCACAGGCAGTATTCGAACTCTAAAATCATCGAATATACCCAGTTCCTTAACATCGCCCTTTTGGAACTCTTCCTCGGGCAGTGGTAGCAATTTGACATCTCCTGGGACCTCAGTGGAATAGACCACTGGGATACCTGATGAGACGCCCTGGAATCGCAATCTCCGTCTTACAGAACGCGCGAGGGGATCGTAAATGGTAGAAGATATATCGCTGATTTGTATTCGAGTAGGATCACACTTGGCGCCTGCGCCCATAGACGAAAACACCTGGCAGCTAACAATCGGTTTCCGTCTCCACTACTGTCCTCGTCACATACCTTGATGTCATGCTCGTGACAATACTTGAGAAGGTCCACTTTCGTCGTAATATTATCAATGGCATCTATTAGTGTCAGACGGGGTGATGAGAGTCGTATTCCAACTTCCGGAAACAATCAATACTCACCTATGACCCAGTCGACGCCTTCAAGCAACTTCCCCCCGTCCTCCTTCCTCCAAATCTCCACCCGACTGTCCACTTCCACCCAACGTGAAATTTGTCTTAATGTCCGTTCGATGCACCCCACCTTTGGAGTCCCGACGTCGGAAAGCGTGGCCGTTGCATGTCGGTTCAGGGACGACAACGTCACATAATCAAAATCGACGAGCCGTATCCTCGAGACCCCGCTACAAAAAAGAAATTGTTAAAAACTCTTTCTTTGGCATGACCGCACCGCCTTGCACGTACGACCGAACCAGCATGACAGCTGCCCAGCTACCGACGCCCCCACAACCCACTACGACGACGGAACCCGCGCGGACGCGTGCCATGCCCTCGTCGCCAAAGAACGCATAGTTTCGCGCGAGCTGTTCCTTGATGAGGCCTTCGTCATATCCGCCAATATGATTGGGACGTATGAAGGTCTCCTCTTCATCGGCTTTAGCTGTTGCCAGAAGCTTGGGACGTATAAACGTCTCCCCCTCCTCCTCAGCTTCGGTCGTCACCGGAAGCTCATAGGGCATAGGTTGTTTGTGGATGTTCGCGGTTATAGACCGAAGGACGTCTTGGTTGAGGTCTCTTCGCCGTTCTCTCTGGCGGTACGCATTATAGGCAGTGAATAGGGTGGAAGTGACCACGCATGCCGACACTGCAGTGAGAATTAGCTGAGTCCGATGAGACTGAGAAGACAAGGCGTCCATGGGTTGACGTGAATGTAGTGACAATCACAAAGTCAAAAAATACATAAATTTATTTCAGTCAACCCAAGTACATTGCTAACCTACACACATGTCGCATGTAACTACACGGAGGGTACAGTAACCGGAATCCAGCCCGCGATACTTAATAAATATTACTATAAAGTTATGTCCGAACCCGAGTACCAATACATCACGGGGGGTGTTTCCGCCGAAGTCGAATTCTAACGCGTTCGTGTAGAGTGCAGGAGTTGGGCGTTTGGTTTCCGAGCTGAGCATAGTACCATCTAGGTAACGTAAATGAGGGTGCGGCGTTGAGAATTGATGATACAAAGAGTGATGAAGGCGCCGACGAGAACGCCAGTAATAACACAAGATGCCGTCTCAATGAATGAATGTGACCGCGGTTTCTTGGGGTTTGCAATGCCATGATCGGGGGACGGCGAATCGGGGTGCGCCTGCGCAAGAGGGACCTGTTCTTTCTGCAGCTGCTGATGTATGATAATGGTGGGAGAAAGGATAACCGTTGTCGGGGGTGAATTATCTGGGCCTTCCGCGGGGTGAGGCACTGGGGCGGTATCCTGCGTTGGAATGACGACTACTGATTGGTCTGTAGGTGCGGGGTAATTGCAGTCAATGGCGATGACTGAGGGTGCAGACGATGGCGGAGGAGGGGTGAGGGGTGGGGTCGGCAACAACACCACCCTTTCGTTCTGGAGGACGTCCTCCATATCCTTTACAGATCCGACGCTGGAAATCATCTCATAATCGTCTGTTACGTCGTCCCGCGACCCGCGAACTTCCTCGTCTACCTCTCCCCTTTGCTTCTCTCGGACCTCCTCCGCGAGTGCTTGAACAAGTGACCTGATAACCGACCACATTTCCAGGTGGTCCCGTGACCACCACTGGGCAGGCCACTGTGCGATCATAAAGGCAAGTGTGCAAGCCATGTCAGTCGCCTGCGAAAAGTCCCTTGCGACGACTTTATGGAACCATGGTCTAAGGAAGGCCATTGCTAAGCGCACAGACCCGCCAGTCGCATCGCGGAGGCGATGCTTGACGGAGAGTTGCAAAAACTGGTCGGACATATCTTGGCAAAATTGCCGGAAACTTGGCTTGCGGTCCATGGTATCCCAAGCCAGACCATCCAACGAGGGCTGAGACAAATTGAGATCGCAGCTTTTGCGTAGGAAGTAGGATGGAAGTTTATCGATCAAGGAAAGGAGCGGGACAGAGGCCAGAACGGCTGGGGCAGGAATAGCTCCGTGCACAAGGACGTCCTGTGATTCCAACGCATATCTATACCACTTCCAGTGGTCGAGGTGTCTCCTAGATAAATCAAATTGATAAGATGGAACGTAATCTGGGGCACGAAGTGAACTTACTCTGTAGGGGAACCTTTCCGCAGCAATTCCAATGCGGTAGCTGCCTGGCCTGCGAGCATCCTGGCATCGATGATGGCGATCTCGACATCGTGCTTCAGGCCAACCCTGTAGCGTCGAGTAGCCTCCCAAATGGCCCAGACGAAGCTGAAAGTGGTCGAGATGAACGGAGACATATGTCTCTGAGTCCAATCCATATGCAGGGAGACATCCTCGTATGTGCAGACAGAGGCGACTGACTGGCCAGGGTTAAGCGATGAGTCCTTGAGCCGCTCGGCAGCTCGGGTGAAGCGCTCATTAAACTTTTGCCCCACAAAATAGGGTTCATCTGCCTTGGCAAAGATCTGAGAGCGAGTCTTGGGAGTATAGACGCGGAACAGGAAGGGGTTATCTTGGATAAGAGTGTCGAAAGAGTACTCAGAGCCATAGCCATACTGAGGGAGGGGTATCCCGGAGATCGGGCTCTGGGGAGGCGCTTGAGCCGAAGGCTCGGTACCACTTGGAGGGATACTAGTCATTGTCGGGAGTAGGTTAGTCGGCCCAGGAAGCTGAGACGTAAGGGTTTTCTATCATTCATGAAGGCAGAGCCTCATGTTTGCCAGGTGTTATCATCGTGGCCTATCTGAGCTTCCGAGATATGGAACGTGGAACGTGAGTGTTGCCGGACACGACTCCCACACGTGCAGTCCCCCTGTGGCCCGGAAGTGACGAGGTGGAAGATACCCGGTGCATCATTAATATTGACAGTGGGCGAAATTTCAAGTCATTGCTATTAGCAAATTTATGTAATTTGTCCACCTCTGGGGCGATGCAGCCGCCCATCACTGACAACAAGACAAGTTGGTTTACTCACTTATGTACTTGTTGGTTGACCATCGTAGCAGTTGAGCTCGTGGGCCGGCGAAGTGGGATATGACTTGGCAAGGCACAAAGTTCGCTTCCGAGGGAATTTGCCAAGGTGCTTCATCACGTGCTGGCAGTGATCATGGCTTGCATGAAGCATGAAGTTCCTCGTGGGATCCATCCTGGCTTGTCCATGTCCATGTCATGCCACTGTTAATTGTCACTGGCGGTGCAACTTTGCCTCCGTAATCCCCGTCTGTGTGTGCACCGAACTGTACGCACCGTAAGCGCTATTCCTGCTCCACGTGTTGCTAATAGTGTGGTGCCGCCATGCGGAGCTCGGTGTGCAGAACCGTGGACTTGGCGGTACCCTCTGCCCTGGCAATAGCAGCATTTTATGATGCGGCTGCTTAAAAGGACAATCCGCTGTTCGGATCACTTGGCAAGTTTACTCGGCCTTTGCAACGGCTGTATGGAGAAACGGATTTTAATGTTAGTTACCCCATCAACTTTCTGGGATTGGATGATCTATTACAGCGGAACCACGAGTCTAAAGTAGAACAGTCATGCCACAATATCAATGTAGGTATGTCTGGTCTTACTTGTGGGTCATGCTAATGGTGACCTTGACCACCTCCAACCTTTGCTCGGACCCTAGTGTTCGATTGAATATACGATACACAGGTGCTCCTCAGCCCGCATGAGACGAACACGACCAGCGGCTAATTACTCAGCGCAATGCTCTGCTGCAACCTATTTCGTGGAGTTTGTGCGGCCCAACTTCTCTACAGCTTCTTACCACGTTGTGGCCACATTTAATAGTCTTTCTTTGGTTCTTTCTGCTCAGGGGGCGCCGAAAGACTCTCAGAAACAATCGCTTTCTACCCAGTAAGTACAAAAATCGCACTATATTCACATATCATCCCTCACCGTCGAGAAAGAGTTGCGCCAATAGGTTCTACACTCGATCTAATCTTGGCTTCCTGGGCTGCCACAGATCATTTTCCATACCAGACGACTCCGTGGCCAAGCTAGAACCTTCCTCAAACAGATTATGGCCGCTTCATTGCCGATATCCATGCCAATTCGGTCCGAGACTTTTCTCGATATTTTTTGCGCTGGATAGACCATGCCTAACTGGAGATTGCATATAAATTGTCTGTTGTTTTCATTTGACTTCCGGAAGGAACGCGATGACTTCGTTTTGCCGTCTAACCTCTCGGGCTTTCTCCGACGTCGTTCCTCGTGGACTCCTCTCTGCTTCCTTCAGCTGTTCGGCCGTTCTGTCTTCTACTGCCATTTCAGCCAAATCATTCGACTCTCCTAATGCTCTAGAAATATCCGACATCTTCGACGCACCGGTGAGGCTTGCAGAGAGGCCCACCCCAGTTGAACGACTGTCAGCATTTTACATACCCTCTGCCGCGCGTTTGACGTGGAGGGCGGCTCCATCACGATCGGAAAGCATAGATAAAGACGCCTGGGATTTGCCATGGACTCTTCCCCCTCCTGTCACTTTTGACGGTCCCGCCTGCCCTCCACATATGTCGGCATCGACCCTAGAGTCACGCCGTCTACGGCGTGCCAATTCTCTAAGAGCACGACATGCGGCTTCTGCCGTGTCATGCAGTGCCTTCCCGTCCACATCAGAGCCTGCTTACCAACTATTTGATGGACCATCTCGTGTCACCCGTTACCGTTACCCATCCCCCCGAGATGAGGTATGTAATACTGTGATGCGCTTACTCTTCCTTCTTGGTTGACCCATTCACTAGGGATATTCTTTCACTTTTATTTCCTTGGGTGTTGGTCTATCCAGCGCATTTGGCTGGTTCATACTCAAAAATGACTTGGATCTGAGGCCAGTGTCCTTGACAAGCGGATGAACACTCGATTGGTACTCAGCAGGGGATTTGGTTATAAAACATCTGTACGATGGTGCGACAAAGTGTCAGTGTAGTTCGTATTCGTCACCAGCTCTATCGTGCTGATAAGAAGCTGCAATGTAGTATCTTAAGGACGTAACGGCTCCCACCGCTGCTCTAGGTTTTGCCGTGACTCCTTGGCGTACGGTTTTCTTTCATGGTCATCACGGGGGCAACTTTGGAAAGCGCTCAATGGGGAAAAGCGCTCAAGAGCGGGCGAGATTTACGCAACAGTTAGGATATTTTTCACTTTCCTACGTTCCAAGCGCCCCACATGGCCACCGTGGAATCGTTGAAAATGATCTGTGGTTGTTATGCAGAAGAGGCTTGAGCGTGAACAAAATAAATGTCGCGACCAAAGTTTGTGTTTTCGGGGAAACTTGATAACGGAGGTCAAGAGAGGAACAAAAGTCCCTCGGGAAGACATGGATATGTTTAGATCGGGAGACGTCAGTCGAAGACTAAGTGTATGGATCACAAGCGATGCAACCTGCGTCGGGATGTAAAAAATAGTTGAAGTCATCAAGAGACTAGGTGCGGTTCGAACGTTCACCAGGCTGGTCTGATGAGTGGAGCAGTATGTCAATCGAGTCGCATAGTAAGCCAAAAGCTCAAACGGCAGTATCACGCACGTGTCAACGAGGAAACTAGAAAAGATCTTTAGGGAGGTCATGGGTCGCCTGTTGGAAGTCGTACTACCCTGACTATGTGAATTCTTGTAAGCAAGTTGTTCGTGCTGTCGCTGTCGCAGGTACCATTCTCAGATCGGGTAGCTACCTCAGGGGTGAGCAGTACGTACTTACCCCTGTCTTGAAGTTCGGTCAGCCGGCTAACCGGTATGAGTGATGTAACTTACCTGATCTGAGGCCCGGCTACACTTATAGCCGGACCTACCTGCATAGTCTGGTGACCAGCCGTCCAAGAGAGGAAGTGCTGAGGTGAGGTTGGTCGGACCGGACCTGTATTAGGTAATGATCCATCACGTCCGATTGATATCAACCACCGTACCGCCATGGTTCTTTTTCGCACGTATTCTACGCGCTTCTGAAACTTGAGTGCAATAGTTATCTAGCCCTCTAGCTTCCCCAGTTCGACGACTTGAGTGTATTTCGTTTAAAAGCATCTCTGTAAGTTGTACTAGTCTCCGAACATGAGCGCCGCTGATCCGTTGTCACGGTCCTGGCTCTATTTCGGCCTCAGACTGTGTTGTCATGTGAGTCACGAGCGCAATCTCAAAAGGTCCCGTGTCTCGGCCCTCAGCCCTAACGGACTCCGCGGATCGCGAACTCACGCTGGTCAGACTTGCCTGCGATGAAGTGGGACTCGTCGCTTGTACTGGGTGAGTTACAATACTGGTTCGACGATAGTCGTTTGACAGAAAATGGTCGCCAATCATGTCCAAACAACCAGCTCAGCTGGGCACCACAGGGTGACAGCCTCGCATGATGGCGATATGATAAGCACTGCGCCCCACATTTATACTTGGAAGTTCGTGGGCGATAATTACTATGGGACCTTCTACTAATGTCCCATGGTTCCATTTGTCGGTTTCGCGACCACAACAAACCGATGTCGAGTTCCAGGCACTTGAACAGCCGGCCATAGCCTATGTAATCCCACTTGAACGCATCGTCACTCGCTAGCGCGTTGATTGAACTCCACAGGTTTCTCCCGACATTACGTTAAAGCTTGTCATACCCGGGTCACGCATTCATTTCTAGAACCGGTTTGGATTCGGAAAACGCGGCGGGTGTTTGTTATGACACGCTTGTTTCCTCGTGCAGCTTATATATCAGAATGGCCTCGAGGCCTTGCTCGGTTCCCTTGGTTTGGTATAGTCTCTTCTCTCCTTTTGTTTGCTGTTAAGCTCCACATAACGCACACAATGGGTGTTTTCGACACTGTTTCTTTCGCCTTCTACCTCGCGGGTGTGATGAGCTGGGATGTCTTACTGACGCTCGCCAATGCTGTGCTGTTCAAGCGACCTGTTGGAGAAGTGACGCCCGCAGGTAACCCGGGATATGGTGGATACTGGCCCGAATACATACCACCGCGGGAGGGCGACAGCCGATGCTCTTGCCCAGCGCTCAATGCGATGGCCAACCACGGTGCGTCTAGCATCATGCAATCCAACTCATCGACCTGATCCTTTCTACTATATGTCAGGCATCATCTCGCGCACCGGGCGAGGCATTAAGTTTACCGAGCTCACCGAAAAGATTCGCCCGACTTACAACTTTAGCCCTTCATTTTGCTCCTTCGTGCCAAACTACGCTGCCCGTTTGCTGAAGAAAAATTATTCCCGGGACACATTTGACTTAGAGGAGCTCGACCTGCACAACGGCATTGAACACGACGCTTCCCTCACCCGTACGTACCAATATTGGTTTTCGACTCCTCTGCAAGTGGCGACGGCGGACGAGATCCTGACTTATCTATTAGGACTGGACACAGCGTTGCAAGCTCGCCAAGCTGACAAGCACGTTGCGTACATCGAGGAACTCCTCTCATTCGCTACTGGCAAACACCCAGAGATAGGCGCGATCCTTAAAAATAACGACTTGTCTGGCATCCAGGGAAAGCGTCGTGCTGTAGCCAAGGCAATCAACAAGGATTACTCCCTGTCTCTATTCCACAAGATGTTCGGGAGTGCCAAGTAAGTCTTGGTGGCGTCATCGATCAAGATGAACTAACGAGTCTCATTTTCCTTGGCACCTTGTTGTTAGTTCATCGACGATGCTGACCATTTTCGGTGGACGGGTGAACGATCTCCGTTCGGTGCTCTTTGAGGAGCGTCTCCCCGAAGGCTGGGAATCGCGCATTCGCAAGCCATTTGGGCTGACGTTCATGCAATTCAACTTCACCGTCCTCCCGGTGGAGTTCGGCACTCGGGAGTCGGACTGGGCGGAGGCTGCGAGCAAGGCGGTCGAGGAGCGCCAAGCTGCCTGAAGAACTGTAGAGTGTCACGCGGAGTGCTGATGGCGTCTTGGTCGCCTGGAGTCGCTAAGCCGATTGCTACGGGTTGCTTGGAACGTTCATTTCATGCTCTTTGTCTTCTTGACCGCCATCTTCTTTAATCACGATGATTATCGGATTGCGCGATCCGCACGATCCTCATGCTTTCATGTACGGTACATACCTATTTGTCCGAGATCTCTGTAATGATATCACGGCTTTTCACGAGTTGATATTTCGCTTCCGCGTTCCAAGAATACATACAATTAGTACAATTGGGTAACAAAACGTACTTGTCGACAGGGCCGCCGGGCCGCACGCCAGCACTGGACGAAAGGGTAAGTACACATCAGGGTAATGAGTGAGACATGCTTTCGACTTGGAGCTTCCATTGGTAGAATCATCCCCTGGGACGTGTTTCGACCTAGAACCCTCTATAAACTTTCCCCCCACTCTCGCTGCCCGTCAACCAGAACCAGTGGTCGTTACTCCCTTCCATTTGGCCATGCCCACCTCCGTGCGTTCCAAAGCCCGGCATGCCATGTGCATGATTGTTGCCCGCACCAGGACCATAGCGAGCCCTAGTAAGCGTGAGCTCAATCTCGAGGCAGCGCGGAAATGGGACGGGTGTCGACGGGGCAGGCGTCGGAGACTAGTCGCAATGAGCGAGACAGACGTGATTTGAACATATGAAAGAACGCACCTCCCATACACGGCCCTCGCCGACAACCCGTCTCAAGCGGGGCGACTCCCGCATCATCAAGCGTACAGAGAGAGGTGTGAGCAGCGCGATAAGGGAGCTGCTTGATCTGTCGGGACTCGGACCGGCGCCACCCCCAGATAGGTCTGCAGCACTGGTGTCGATAATCAACTCTCGCAATGCTCGTGCGCGGGAGAGGATGTTAGCCAGTGTGCTGATCTCAGATCTGACGCCCGCCGCTTTCAACGTTGGCTTGATCCGACTGCCCGATCGGCCAGACGTCCTACTGGATTTGGATGAGGTGGTGGTTGCGCTGAAGGTGGTGCCTAGAACAATGCCTAATAATTGGATGCCTTGACAACGGTCCAAAACCTCTTTGAGCGCAGCAGGGGAAATCTGGGGAAGATGGAGAACGGAGAGTGTGGGGGGAAATGAAGAGATCAGAGGATGCGTGTTTTGATCAGAATTGAGTGGGTTGGATGGGTCTGCAGGATCTGGATTGGGCACATCGTCATCATCATCGGGGGGGAAGGGGAAGGGGAAACCAATAAATGGAATTGGGTTTCCCGGGGGTGGAGGTGGGCCTGTGTATGGCTCGGGATTGGCGTTCGGGTGATGTAGATTCGGAGGAGTGAGGAGCGGTAGGTCGTTGGCATGGCCTTGGTCTTGTCCTTGGCCGTGACCGTGACCGTGACCGTGAGGGGGCATTGGGCCTAGATGAACATGTCCATGGAAGACGTGAGAGTTTGGGCCACCTGTGCCGGTATCCTGTGGCGGATTGTTGCGTTCTGACGAACTTTTTATCTCACCAATCCAACCTCCGCATATGGCGAGGGCATCTCTGGGAGAAAGGCGAGAGATGATGCGTGCGATGAGCGATTGAAGGTTGGGGTAAGAGGCCCGTACGTCAATGGACAGATGAGTAACGGGAGGAGTAGAGAAGTTGAGGGGGGGAAGCACGTTCTCTTGGGACGGCTAAGTGGGGGGGTGAAGGGGCGGGATAAGTTGGAGGGGAGAAAGGCTTACGAATACAGTAAGAGACAACTCCCGGAGCTCGGGGGTGTGGGAAAGGGCCTTAAGGACGGTAATATGGGTTATTCTTGGGCAACCGATCACATGCAAACCACGAAGACGAGGCAGTTGAGCTAGGGTGGTCTTGAACACAGTGGCATCGATGTCCTGTGTCATCTGGTGCGCGTGAGTACTATACGTGTGAGACGGGGAGAATGTGGAACGTACGAATAGTGTAAGATGAGCGAGGGTCTTTTGCATTGCAACGGTCCACTTTGGCAAGATGTCAATGACGTTCCAGGACGGAAAGTCGAGAGAGAGGCTCTGGAGACCTTTGCGCTCCTCGAGAGCAACGACTTGCCTGGAACCAAGAGATGCGCATACTCGCAGGTGCGAAAGCCTGTCTTTGTCGAGGAGCGGGGGGAGGAGTGGCGCGAGGATCTTTGGGGTGCAGACAAAGGAGCGGATGTTTGTCGCTGTGTGGATTGCAAGGGCGAGATCTCGAAGAAATGCAGGGCAGACCTGGTGGGACGAGGGCTGCAGTACTGGTGCATCGTATACAGCGATGCGCTTGACGTGCACAGCGAGATGATTGTGAGCTGCGAGGGTGGCAAAGGGAGACGATACTTGGAATGCGCGCTTTGCATGGCGTGTGGTGTACTCGATGTGTGAGTAGAGAGCGGGTAGTGCACCTGCAAGATATCCACGACTGACGAGCGCGGCGGCGGCGAGGTCAGCGGTGTCGAGCTGCTCAAAGACGAGCTCAAGCACGTCAAGATGGACGTTCATCGTACTAAACACATCCAAAAAAGGAAATTACAACCCCTGAGATCTCATGGATCGTTCACGTGACCGGTGACGCACGGTCCAGCTGGTATTTTCCGAATTTGGACACGCTTCGATCGCCTCCTCACCGTCGCACGCGTCTTCGAACGGTCGTTCCACGTCGTCGTCGTCGTCGTTGTCGTCGTCTTCTCCAATGGCCCATTCAGTCTCCCCGCTCGGTTCCCTCTCCTCCCCGTCCCCGTCCCCGTCACCACCGCCAAACCCCATCGACGAGTCTGAGCTCTCCGAGCTCACCGACGATGACCACGACACAAAGATCGTAAACGACGCTCACCCCTCCCTCTCTGACAACGATGACGACAACCATCCCCCACCACGCTCACACACAACATCCACTACGCCCTCTGCCAACCCTCCGCAGAGACGGCGCCCATATCTCGCCAGAAAGACTATCCACCCTAGCGCCTTCAGGTCCGCCGTCGCTGCTTCTTCTAGCAAACGAAAGAAACGCGGCGGTCTCGTTCCCGCGCCCATGTGGGGTTGGGCATACAAGAATGGAGCCACCGACTCTCCCTCCGCCCCTCCTCTCCCCCCTCCTCTCTCCCCTTCCACTGTCGCACCCACCACACCTGGACCCAGTCGTCCCCCTAACCCTGATTTTGACCCCGCGACCCTTCTCCCAAAAATAAACTCTCATAGTGCTTCACCAGATGCAGAAGAAGAAGAAGAGGAGGAACTCCCCACCCCTCCCCGTGCCATGGAGGAGGAAGAGGGCGAAGAGCCCGATCCACGCAAGGATCGCCCCCTCGATCGCAAACACCCACAGCCGAGCCGTATTTCCCCCCATCCTCGCAAGAAAACAGTTGTCGTCCCTATGCCCTTCGACTACACAAAAATGCCCCGATCCAAGCGTGGTGTCAGGCCATTGGCAAGGATAAAATGGGAGCAGCAAATGTTAATGCTCAAGAGTTTGTGGGAACAGGGTTACAAACTCTACGATTCAAACGCCCCCACATCCGACGAAGACAACCCTGACGGCGACAAGAGCGATAATGATGACCAGAGTCCTTCATCTTTTGCATCCGACGACGATGAAATGGACGTCGACGAAGACGGCCAAGATGAAGAAGACCAAGACCTTCCCTCTCTTCGACAGTCTGCCCCTCGTCCATCGCTCGATACAAACGTAAAACCCATTCTTCCTTCCAACTCGGCCATAGACCCTCGCCTTGATGACCCATCCGTTCCACCCTCCATCCGTGCGTCTGTAGATCCAACTGTGTCCCCTCCAGACGAAGATCTCGCCCCTCACACTACACCGGACCAAGACATGGACCAAGACCAAGATCCAGACACCCTCGATGACGAAGATCACCATCCCGTCCCAGATGGAGAAGCAGAACACGACGTTGACGAGGATGAGGATCCGCAGCCAGAGGAACCCTCTCAGCCGCCTTCTCCTACTCCCCATGCTGAACCGGAACCGGAACCTGAGGACGAGGACCCTGATCTCCAGCCTGCTCATAGAGCAGAGGCCCTCGATGTCCTGGCAACCATTGAACTCAAGTTTGCATTGTTGCGAGAGAGGGTCTACGTAGAAAAAATGGAGGGCTTGGCATGGGAAGAATCCTTGGTCTGTGACGGTAAGTACGCGCCGTTGTCGTCCTATTTTTTTTTTATCTCATTCAATATCAGGTACCCATCCGGAGCTTCACCACTTGCAGAACGAACTTACGAAACGACGCGACACCCGATTGATGCTCGCATCAAAGAAGAGAACATATGAGATTGAGTCAGTCACCCGGAAGAGGCGCGACGCAGAGACCTGGTGTTGGGAAGGTTGGGATGTGAGTATTGATATTCTGAACTTTTGTGGTGTTCAGGCGTGATTCTAATTTCCTTTGATTCTGCGCGCATATATGCACATACTAATCCCCCTCTTACTATTTGCAGATCGCTCGCACCGATCTCCAAGCCGAGATGATCGCCGAGACCAATCGGAAGAGGCGCAAGCTCGAGAGAGAGAGAAGGACGATCGAGAGACCACCAGGAGGTACGTATGTGTGAATCCTTGCTCTTCCTTGCTGACTGATTCGCCCATAGCTCGCCGTATCCCTAATGCCATACTTAACCCCCCGCCTGCACCGACCCTCCGGCAAATTGCAAATACCTTTCCTTTGCCATCCCATCTCTCGCATCTTGCAGCGAACAAAAAGTCATCTCGCGCGAAAGGTCTCGACATTTATCCAGGCCTTGATGGATTGAGTATGTCAATGGCACTCAATGGGATTTCCGTCGCAAAGACTAACTTGGACATGTAGATGGAGCAACGACATACCCCGACCTTCTTACACTCTCTCCCCATGATATAGCAGCCGATCTCGACTTCCTCTTTCAACACCGGAGAATGGGATTTAGTTTCGGAATGGGATTCGGTGCCCCGATGGGCGTTCCGATGGGTGTCAGTGTTGGCACATCCGGGTTCGGTCCTGTTGCCATTGGGTTTGGTGGTCCCACACCAACTTCAGGCTTCGGGATGAACGGTCTCGGGATTGGAGGCCCCGTGGACAACTATCCAGGTCCTGGCATCGCGCCCGGTACACAAATCGGGGGGCCCCCAGTAACACTCGGTGGTTCGGGACTTGCACCACCTGCGCCACCTTCCGTCCCGTCGAATATACCGAACTCTATTGCTGGACCTGGGGGCATACCAGGGCCAGGTATCTCCACTGCTGATGGGCCCTCGTTCTCACAGCCGGCGATGGGTGTCTTTCAAGGTCCCCCTTCTATTGGCACAGGTCCGACGGGGTATTCACTCGGTCCTGGAGGTGGGGCAAGTATCGTGATCGGTCCTGGAGGCGCAACCAGTGCCCCGGTCATTGGCCCTGGAGGAACGCGAATCCAACGTCCTGCTCTCGTGGAGAGAGAGCGGGAACTCCAGAGAGAACGGGAGATGATCCAACGGGATCGCGAAATGCGGGAGCGCGAGCTCACTCCACGTGACCGGGAGCTGGCAACGCCACGCGAGAGAGAAATGCGAGACCGAGAGTTTGGCGCCAACCTAGGACCCGGACATCCTGCCTGGAGTTCCAAACCTGCCGGAGGCATGGATTGGGGAGTCGGGGACGCGCGGCGTAGAGAAGAAAAGGAACGGGCCGAAAGGAATGAGCGCGACAGGGAGAGAGAACGATCACAAGTCCAACCTATCGTCCCCACCCCCACCCATCGTCATGTGCACCAACATCCCCACTCTCATCCACATACCCATCAGCTGCAACAGCACCCTGTCCAGGCTCCTCACCCGCCGCATCCAGCCCACGCGCATCAATCTCATTCTCAACATTCTCAACATGCTCAACATCACCATCCTCACGTGCAGCACCAGCACCAGCATACCCAACATGGATCATCACATGTACCACCGCACCATCACGTGGGACAGCATCACCACCATAGACACCACCACCATGTCGTACACCATCATCATCCCTCTATGCCGGTTTCGGGTACGAGTTCGTCAGGTCCTGAGGGGGCTTCTCCGCTAACCCAGGGGTCAGGCCTTGTGCCAGGAGTGCAAACAATGGAAATCATCAATCTGTCTGCAAACCCTTCTTCCAGGTCACATTGGAAGAGGGATGAGGTGAAACAGAGAGGAAATAGCATGCCTGGAAGTCGTCCATCTTCTACCCATCCCCTTCCACCCTCACACAATTACGATGAACGGGAGAGGGAGAGGGGTGAATGGGAGAGAGAACGGGAGCGTGACCGACCAATTGCGACGCCTTTTGTCCTTGCGCCATCGCATCATGCCATATCCTCCACTTCCTCTTCCCCTCGACATGGATGGACGCCTGGCCCAGGTGAACCTGGTGGACCTGCGTGTTCGAGTGCCCCACCTGCTCCATTTCCACTCACTCCGGAGCGCTTCCACACACCCGTGCCACACCGGTTTTCAAATTCAGCTCCAAACGGCCTATCGCAGTTGCCTCGACCGCTCACAACTTCACCTCCCCGTGCACCAGCCTCGTCTGTCTCGACGACTTCGCCTTCAATGTCACCGATGAACGTGTCTCTTCCGTCCTCGACATCTACTGGACCATTTTCGCTTCCACGCAAGCCTTCACCCGCGCTGCCCAAGCTAGGCATGCCATTAGGATACTCTCCCCGTCTTGCAGGCCCAGGTGTCGTCCCGCCTACCGGTCCCGGGGTTCCTGGCATTCTGTCTGCCGCGAGTGGCGGACCTGGCGTGACACCGTCTGGGATACTCACCAGCGGACCCGGTGTTCCCCCTGGTCCAGGCATAGCGCCTGCGCCTGTGCCGCTGGGGGAAGGCAACGGGCCTTCGCTCTTCACGGGAAACCGGACGACTTCTCCATTGATACCTTATTCGGGTCCACCGCCTGTTGTCGCGGGGTCCGCGCAAAAAGTGGGGATTGATGGACCATGAATGCATGATGCATGACCCATTGCACGGAATGGGGCAACTACGACGTCGTCTGCTGTTACGTGACATACTACACTTTGGATGTGATCGTCGGTCTCTTGTATATATTTATACTCTTTCTTCTTCTTCTCTATTCCCCTCCTTTGAACTCCGTTACTTAAGGCGCTCCAGCAGGATCTTGTCGATGCTTTTTTCCCTCTCTTTTCTTGTGTCGTAGACTATCGCCGAAGGAATTGCAATTACAGAGAGGTGTCACGCGATGAAATAATAATAGCTACCAATTTTTATTAGCCGAGATCACCGCAACTTGAAGTTCCGCAACACTGAGTCATTTCCGTGTTTAGACTCTAGACGACATCTACGCACATGGGTCTGTTGTTGTATCTCGTATCAAACAACATTTACAGTGCGAACAAAGTGAACAAAACGGATTACAAGTACATACTATCACTGGCAACGTCACAAGGTCAATCCCCAAAATATGTGCGTTCACCATGACACCGTTGGCAGCCTTTGCGATCTTCGGACTACTACACCCTCCAGTGAGTTCCCATGTCAGAGACATGGCGTTCGTTTTGCAGCAGGTCCCTGATGACTGGGTTTGAATATACGTGAACTCGTTTTGAAACGCTCGCGGTACTGTGTTGCTGTGTTCCGACGGTTTACTATGCAGCTAGGATAAAACGCGGTAGGCCACTATCCAAAGGTCCTCCGTAACCTTCATATTTTTGCCTGAACGATCCCATAAAGATGCTGTTCGTTCAAGTGATACTGCAGTTGTTGAAGAAAACAACCAAGAAAACATACTTAGTCTATAGGAGCAAAAAGTTTGATTTTTTGCTCGGAGTCTTAGGCGCCACCGACGGAGTTTGTGCTAGGTCGCTGGATACTGGTTACAGATCTGGGTGGCCACCGCCCGGTGGTTGTTCTTTGCGCACTGGCGAGTCAAGCTTCCCTCTGGATTTTTTACTTCTTCGAATGCGCTGACGTCTCGTCCGGCATGAACACCTGGAAACTCTTTGCTGAGCTGGCCCAATGATGATCATGTACCGCCTCGCGCGTTGTTGGCTACCATGCTAGCCCGAGTCGATCAGCTGTTCAACATGATCTTGTACGTGCAGCACAACGAGCAGATAGTGCCATCGGAAATGGAAGTGAACGCAAAGAGTATGCCATAGTCTGTATACGCTCATGGGGCTTTGGAAGTGCTCACTCTTCCTCGTATACAGTCCTCAGGACAAGGCTTTCCCGCAGATTCGAGTCACGAACAGTTTGGTGTGGCCCGTCCTTGAAGAATATTACCATGCCCCATTTAGCTTGGAATAGTGACTTTAGCACAGATTCGTCCAGGAGAATTTTAGTCCACAAATAGTTGCAGTACTTGCACACTGGCTCGAGGTTCTGACCTCGATGATTGCATTGTCCTGAGCCACACTTTCTGCATGCTGTAGCTGATTCTGGGATGAGAACCATCAGTTTCTAGAGTGGGGGTCTTTTGTGCTTCCTTCTTTTGTTTCTGATAGGAAGATGATGCTAAAGTGCCTAGTATTAATGCTCAATCCAAAGAGGATGATATATTTACTTCACTAATTGTATAGCAGTAATGTTGGATGGTAGTAGTGACTTTTCCTTGGACTTTTCGGAGTTCCATGATGTATGGTGCAACAATTTGTTGAAATGTATGAGTTCAAATGGTTACTAGTTTCAGCAGGATCCAGGCACACAACATCCCTGACTCCCACGAAGTGGAGGAGGGTTTTGTCAGCTTCAAATATTCAGGAACCTGCAAATGAGTGATGTACCATGTGGGAAAACATTACATAAAAACAGAATTCCTGTTTTATTGGTTTAGTGTGTTGTCTTTCATTCAAGTTTTTGCTGTCAATTGATTTGGTCTGTTTGATTGTGGGTTTATTGGTAAGCACCCTTGCAGTTTACTACAATGGAAGTGTTTTTGTGGGTTGCAAACAGCTATGAGCCTGCAGATGAACCCCATGTGGGAAAGCCTCATGTGCTATGTAACCAGACTGCACCTCCTTTTGATGGTGCACACTGCCTATGTGATGCAACTCTGCTGTGTGGGAGTTGGGGACTCAGCATGGGCACTGATGATTTCATACTGAGTATCTGAAAGACTGAAATTTCTTCATCAGTTTCATTCTCTATAAGTGCATACATAAAGAGCAGCAAAAGATGGGTATAAAGCTGAGGAAGAAGGCTAGAGTAACAATTATTCTGTGAAATAGAAACAATTACTTCCAACAAGACTCCCAGGGCTCTTCATATATGTCACTGGCCTGAACCTGGTGCACTTTATGGGCAGGTATACATAAGTACAAAGTCAGGAGAGTAATCAGAGTTCCTGTCTTAGGATGCAATCCAACCAAAGTAACAACCAGTAGAAGATTGAATCCAACCATCCTTTTCATATATATCTCCAAGTGAGAAAAGATCTTGCATATTTCATACTTTAACAGCCAAGTCTCTTGCAGCTGAGATATATAATGCAGATCCCATCAGGTGAATAAGCAACAGAGGCAAGTTTATTTGTGTGTCCCTGGAATGGGCCTGCTACAAGCTGACCACTGATTGCATTCCAAGTCCTAATGGTCCTATCACTTGAGCTGGAGACAACTTGAATGTGGAACCCATTAGGTGAATAGGCAATAGACTAGATCTTGTCTGTGTGCCTTGGAATGGACCTGCTATCAGCTGACCACTAACTGCACTCCAAACTCTAACAGCCATGTTATCTGAGCCAGCAGCAATTTGAGTTCCATCAGGTGAACAAGCAACAGAATGGATGCATTTCTCTGGCTTCTCACTCTCATCCTCATTCTCATCCTCTTTTTGGGACAGAGCTACCAGAAGTTGACCATTGCTTGCATCCCACACACTAATGGTAGTATCCAAGGAGCCAGAGGCAATTTGGGTTCCATCAGGTGAATGGACAATAGATCAAATCCACCATATGTGAAGTTGGAATGGCCCTAATATAAGCTGACCACTGGCTACATTCCAGACCATATGTAACAGTGCTGTCACCTCCACTAGAGGTGATTTGGGTTCCATCAGATGAATAGATGATAGACCAGACTGTTCCCCTGGGTCTCTGAAATGGACATGCCACAAGCTGACCATTGCTCATATTCCAAACCCTAATAGTCTCATCATATGAGCCAGAAGCAAGTTGGGTCCCATTGGGTGAATAGGCAAGAGATGAGATCTGCTCAGTATGTCCCTGGAATAGACCTGCTACAAGCTGACCAGTGACCACTACTCAGACTTCAAATCCCAATGGTATTAGCTTGAAATCCATAGGCAATGCAGGTTCCATCAGGTGAATGAGCAATAGTGCAAATAGAGGAAGATTCTTCACAATCATGGAGTGCACTTTCTGATTGAAGACCACTGTTTGCATTCCAGAACCTAATAGTCTTGTCACTAGAGCCAGAGACAGTTTGTGTTCCATCAGGTGAAAAGGTAACAGACTCAATTGTATCACTATGTTCCACAAATGAGTCTGTCATGAGCTGACCATGGTTTGCATTCCAAACCATGATATAATCATCTGAGCTTGGCAGAATTTGTATTCCATCAGACAAATAGGCAACAAATGAGACTTCCTAATTGTGTTCCAGTAATGGACCTGCCACAAGCTAACCACTGACTGCATTCCAAACTCTAATTATCTTGTCACAAGAGCCAGATACAATTCTGGTTACATCAGGTGAATAGACAACACATGTGACATGATCTGTATGCCCCTGGAGTGGACCTGCTATGAGCTGACTATTGCCTGCATCCCAAATCCTGATGGTGCCATTCCTGAAGTCAACCATTTGAGTTTCATGAACTTTCATCAGGTGAAAAGACCTCAGATATGTCTTTTGTCCGAATGCCTGGAGTACTGGTTCTCCAGATAAGGTTTCCATAAGCTGACCAGTGCTGACACTCCATAACCTAATAGTTCCATCCCAAGCTGAATAGGTGAGAACTTCAGTGTCTGAAAAGCCCAAAATACCATCTCCTCCAAATAAACCAGACACTAGCTGAGCACTTGTTGCATTCCAAACCCTAATAGTTCCATCATCTGAGCTAGAGACAATAAGGGCCCCATCAGGTGAATAAGCAACAGTAAAAACATCATCTGTGTCCTTCTATGATGTGTATCTGAGCTGGCCAATTCAACAAAGTGCACAGAGTGTAGACCTAGAAGGGGTTTGAGGCATTACTGACAGAAATAGATGGCAAGTAGATTCTTTTATGACAGGACCAAATACTCAAATAAATTGAGATGCCTCTGATACAAGTTCAGCAATTTCATGGCCCTATAAACATCCATGTTGAGTATTCATCACAGGTTTTCAGAATGCCATAGGTCTCTTTGGCAGATACAGTAAACACCACTGGTGAGGAGATGGAGAACAGACTGATGGCTTCAATTCAATAGCAAAAAAAAATCTTTGAAGAAATGTGTGATCTCATCCAACAGGTTTTGGTCAGGAATAGAGTTATGCTGCGGGTGGACCATCCAGTATTGGCAAGAACATACCAACTGAAGTGGAATGGCCTCCTTCACTCGACTTGGTAGATCAAGGATATCCGAGTTTCGTTGTTGAGGTCCGTGAGATGACAGATGTTGAACCGAAGCATCCTTCGCATGCATGCGACTAATGCTCGGCCAAGACGAAGAGAGTGGTGGGCTCCTTATGACATGAAAAGCGGAAGTGTGCTCTCCGTCAACAAAAAGTCATGGAATGACGTGTGAAGTGGTCGGATAGGCTTCTCTTCGTCGAGCACTCCGTCTAACAATGAACCCATAGGTTTGATAATGTCCCGAATATTCCATTCTTCGGATGGCTCAAATAACGAAGAAAGGGATGTCAACAGAAGTGGCACCTTCAGTACCAGTATGATGGCCATAACCTCGCGAAAGCAATATTGAGCTTTGCTCAATGTAAAGAGTTGGCTTAGAATGGTATGGTATAGCTCGTCCAGAGAGCGAATGATGGTATCCTTGTCATGTTTCAAGAGTATCTTCACCCGTCAATTCCGATTGCACCCTCCCCTTGGATGAACGCACAAGCAGTGGAAGCCCACTGAAAGAGATGCTGCGAGTGCTGGACAAGGAGTTGACACCACTCTTGCTCAGGCCAATTAGCTTCGAGTCCGGGATACCGATGAAGCGAATGGAGGAAAAATCTTTGGATATCTTCATCAACAACCTCTTCGGATCTCCCATCCGTTTATGTACCAGCGGTAAGTCGGATGGAAATGCGGAGAGAATATCGCCTTCGGGTCGAGT
>JBBPLX010000412.1:0-24253 GCA_038090015.1 Leccinellum albellum | reverse complement strand
CAGCTGATCACCATAACCTATCTACCACCTTACAGGTACTTCCCATATCTTCTTTACATAGGCTGTCTATGCTTTCTCTCTTGTTTACATTTCCTGGTTGCTTGCCTCATGACCTGACCATATGACTATGTGATCATCTGAAATCATCATACGACCAAGGCCATGGCCATACAATCGACCAACCGACCGACCGAACCCAACTCACAGTTCATATTAAAGGGAACTCTGAATTCAGGAATGAACGTGAGAATGAGACTAAGACCAAGACTCTGACAGGCAGGGATTGTAGTGATACCTCTCCCCTGCCTGCCCCTACCCATCCTCGTCGCCGCTGCTGTTCCTGACTCCGTCTCTGTGCCTGTTTCTGACCCCGACCTTGACTTCATCCTCACTTCTACCACACTCAACCAGATCCAAAATCCTCAACGCAACTTCCGCATCATCGTGCTGGGCACACCCCCGTGCGACCATGCTCCATTGCACGAGCATATGTTCGACCGACCCTGAGCTCCACCACGTCGCGCAACACCCGCACTGCCTCGGTAGGCCCATACCCTCGTTTACGTCCCAGGCATGACCACAAGGACACAGGCGGAGTCTGAGAGTAAGACAGTGTCGAACGTGGCGGCAGAAATCTGCACCTGGGTCCCATACACGCGCGTCCCCGGTCTCGCCTGTCCCGTACCAGCATCTCGTCCCACCCACATGTCGACTCCGTCGAACGAGCGACAACAGAAGCGCATACACCCACTCCTGCTCATCCCTAGTCGACAGCACTACAATTGCGTCCCACATGAGCGCCGTATGATACGCACTCGATCACAACCATGCATCGGCAGGGGTACCAGATTCGACAATTCCCAGTACCTGCTTGCCCCTCGGACATGACAGTCGACAGCAGCGTCTTACGCGGAATACAGACCAGGATAAAGTGCGGTGCGAACACAAAAAAGACGTGCACAAATTCCTTGCGCGAATGGTGGTGAAGCTTTTCGGTAAACGCCCAGGTAGAAGCAGAGGGAACGGAGGAGTGGGAGGGCGCGGGTGCGACTGAGGGCTTGGTATAAGGTTATGAAGTTATGAAGCTGTGAAGGACGTCAGGGACGTCGAAGTGGGTGATCGCATGGCGGCGCGTAGCGAGTGAAGGCAGGGTACCAGCGTCACGACGTCGTCAGCGTGTTCTGTAGGGAGCCTCTTACGTTCGATGCTGACTGGATGGCTAGTGGTATCTTTCTCATTCCAGGAAGGATACGCTCCCCAGATCCGGTCCATACGTCTGTCAATCTAGAGCGTCTTTAGGACTATTACGTTGAGCGTGAAATCAGGTATGTGGATTCCGCGCGACTGTGCCGTCGAGACCAGAGCGAAAGCAGTTTCGTCCTTTCCCCCGAGAGCGAGTGTTCTGATGGCAAGATTGTATGCGCCAGCAAGCGAGTGCGACGGGGGATCCACACCCTTCTTTGAGTCGTAATCCTCCACTTGTCGTAAATAAGTCTCCAGGGCATTCAGAAACACGCAAAGAATCACGTATCCGAAAACGCCCTGTCGGAACATGTAAGGACCATCACCCCGACGTTGATATCATCGTCCGCCTCCCCCAGTGACTCTCTGAAGTGAGCCGCGTCGAGGGTGTTGAGAGCCTCGGGTCTGTTGAGAGCGTGCAGACAACGACGGTGAGAAGAACCCAGAAGCGCGCGCGGGCCGTGCCGAAGCTTGACGGGATGACATGTTCATCTTACGAGCGTACCCTTCGGACTATTTAGCTTCTCACACGGTCCCACACAGCCTGACGACCGGGTCCACGCCGTCCACATCGCACGCGACTACGCCGTGGTAGTCCACGTTCAGTCTCTCGAGATCTACTCCATCACCCCACGCCAGAACACCTCGTTCCCACCCGGGGCGCACCTATCGCCTATCCACTCGCCCAGTTTCGGTTCCAATTCCGCACAGACACGGTCATCCTGTGCGAACAGCATGCGCCTGTGTCCTATTTCCTGTCTTCGTCCCCTTCTTCGACCTTGACCTCGTCTCCGTCGGTGTCCCCGTCCCCGTCCAGTTCCTCCGACCCAATATACTTTTCCCCTGATTTTTGTCCCCGCCTGATCCATCTGTTTGTTCGGTTTGGAAGCATATATCCCTGGCCAGTGAACGTCCTACATCATTACGTCTTGCGCCCGAACGCTACTTACTGCACTCGTGGATCAATCCCGAATATATCCATGCCGACGACAGAATACAATCTACCGTACGATCCCTGCCCACGTGCGATGCACAGCATCGGCTCGCCCGTTCGTCTGTTTGGCCAATCTACCGTGGCACTCGGGCTATGGCACGGCGTTGTGGGTCGATCATCACACGGAAGAGCGGTTAGGACTGAGCGAGCGCGGTCAGCGGTTGGCGGGGAGGATAGTCGGTGTAGGACCATCCAGTGGTTCGGAGAGGATGCCGTGCAATAGAAAGTTGAGTCGGGACGTGTTACGGACCAGGTCGGGGATGCCAGCCACCGCAGCCGTGACGAGTGCAGAGTCTGGTGTCACTGGTGACGTCCGGTCGAGTGGTGCGTCGATGGTGTTTAGGGTCTGCGACAATGATGCGTGGACGCGCGTCGCGATGGAGGAAGAGGCGGGAAGGATTGCACTCGGGCATGTCGACGGTGCGATCACATTGTTGGAGCACTAGCTCATGGACCAGGAAAAAAAATACTATGGTCACTAGGCGGACGATCTTCGTGGACTGTCTCCAGTTCGGAACGTACATGTACATACTCTGCACGCATAGCAATCACAAGTGGGCCTGCATCGACTTGTCGCACGACGCTTCCACGGGAAGGGTACTAGCTGGCACATTATTCAAAATTGGAAAGTTGCCGATTTGCTGGTCTTAGCCTCCGGGTCGGTGCTGGCATTCAAAGGTTCAGGCCCGGATCAAAATATATCTAGCGCCATTTCGATGTGTTTAATTTGGACAACATGTACAGGAAGAATTCCCTTGCATATTTGTGAGACGTTTCAAAAAGCCCTATTAGGGTTATCAGATACATGGAACTTCGGGCGAGGGCACGCGAGCAGTCCGTCGTCTACTGGGGCATCATACCTCGACCCAATCGGACAACGTCGCACTCCTCTCTTGGACTCGGGGCCTCGGGCTGGAAACTCGACTAGTAGTACCAACAGCTACCTCCCTGCCGACCTCACTGTCTTTGACCGGATTGAGGCTCCTCATGTTCCGCAGCCGATTGAGACCGCCAAGATGGACAGGATGATCACGGTCTCCCAGTCGTCTCTGCCTGATCCCTTGCTCACCGTTCAGTTGTACGAGCGACTGTGTGACCTTCCCCCTCTTTCGATTGTCACTGGTCGACTCCGCCTTCCTGCATTTGTTTTCCCTCTGACATCCCTCACCACTATCACAGCGGAATCTGGATCCGATTCGATCATTTACACCCTCCCCTTCTAGAGGCGGTGCATGGCTTGTACAAAGGACAAAGAAACGGATGAAATACATAGTTCGTAGATGAAGCAAATCGGGGGTTACACCCCTGGGTACACGACGTCCCGAAGGTTATGCCTCGCGAGGAAGGGAATTAGAACATGGTTCTGGAGTCTATGAAAGGAAAAGATGGAAAGAACGGCGTTCTACATTCGGCCGGCCTCGTCTGGGTGATCGATGCCTTCGTCCATGCCTCGTTTTGCGATGGAAGGTAGGTCATAGTGAAGGATGATCTCCCCAAAACGATCGAGGAGCCTCGGATCCTCAGAGAATTCGATGTTGAGGTCGAGGGATGGTATGCCCTCGGGTTTCACGCTAAATACATCAGCCTGCAGGCCATACCACTCGAGCGAGCAATTGAGATCGTTGCTCGCGACAGGATTCCTCAAAACATCACGAAGGGTAGCATAAGTAGCTGCCATTGTTGGATTGTCGAATCCACCCGACGCCTCGATGCGATCAACCATCTCGTGAGCAAGACACCGACCCCAGGGAAGGACATCGTCCGCCTGTTGTGCAGTGAACCCGTTTGCTGCGAGGCAGGTGGCGACCTCGGCCAGGGTAACTTCCTTGTTGAAGAGTTCATTCCAGGGTGTGGCGTGACTGGCTTTGAGGCAAATGTCTGCCCAACGTAGGAGGTGATTGTACCGTCCTGGTACGATGAGGAGCTGGATCAGCTCGCGCTGCCATACTACCATGCGGTTGTAATCACTACGCGGCACCGGAGCCAGGCGCTCCAACAGAAGAAGTCCTCGAACTTGTTGACGAGTCGGACGCCTCAGGTCTGAGTCCGAGTTGTTCGGGAAGACATTCTGTCCCGTAGTCCCTGGGAACACTCGCTGGAGTCCGTTCCTGTCCCTTTCTTCGGGGCAGAGCAATTGGCAACAACTCGACGAATTCTGTCCATTCATCGTCGAGAGCTGGAGCTTCGCGGGGGATGGCAGGATGTCTCCCTGATACGTTGAGCCGCTTGAGCGTGATATGGTCCGTTGGGCGGTATGGGCGCGTGGATGATGCAGACTCGGAAGTAGCAATGCTGGGGAGTGTGAGCTTGAGTGCAGTGGATCCTGACTGGTCGGTTTTTATGCGTTGTTCGAGGGGCAGGGTATTCGAGGTATCGGTTACCTCGGAGGTCTGCGCGGCCTGCTTCGATCGCAACCCATTGTTTTTGGTATCTGACATGCCTCTCGCGTTCGTTGCGTTTTCGGGCTGCAGCCTCTTCCTTCTTAGACTGCTTTTTCTGCCTCATAAGCTCAGCGTACAAAGCAGGTGGCCTCCATATGGCAACAGCAAGGTGGACCAGCTCGCTCGTATCAAGATCCTTATACCTCTTCCAGACATTCAAGAATGTGACCAAGTTCAGAGCCTGGCGAGTTCGTTGCGGTGCGTTTTCCGGGCCTTGTTGTGCGTTCTCGAATAGGAGTCGTACATTGTCTCGAGAGTTAAAGA
Source organism: Leccinellum albellum (assembly GCA_038090015.1). Classification (NCBI taxonomy): domain Eukaryota; kingdom Fungi; phylum Basidiomycota; class Agaricomycetes; order Boletales; family Boletaceae; genus Leccinellum; species Leccinellum albellum. The sequence goes on along the minus strand of JBBPLX010000412.1, from coordinate 19,312 downwards.
GGCAGACTGGCCCCATTTGCTCATTCTTAAATCGGATGGCAGCATCTGGATACCAGTTGCGATGACGGGTGAGCCTCCCCTGTCTTAACTCGTCGAGGGCTTGTGCCCTCGCGGCGCCCTTGAATGCGTACAGCTCGCTAGGTGTTCGAATGAACAGGGCACGATCACCGTTGGCTTCAGTACCGTCACCAAGAACAAGGATGTTACGAGGTGGTGGTTGTTGCCCTGCGAACGAGGGAAAGAGCTTTGCTGAAACTGGCAAGTCGTCAAATGTGCGTGGCCTTTCAACCACGGGCGCACTGGCAGGGGGAGGTGCATCGTTAAGATAGTCGACTCCTTCGTAGGGGAGGATAGGCGAGGTCTCTTCATAGGGGTAGGGGGAGCCCTTTCCTTGCCCTTGCGGGACGTGGAAGGAGCAGGTGCATCCTGTAGTCGTTGGCTACTAAGAGCACTGGGCACTGCCTGCACCCTCCCTCTGAGAGAAGATATTGCCTGATTACCGAGGAGCTACCGCTCCTCGGGGATGCTGTTGCTCCCAACCAGGGGTATCGCCCCTTGTCATATCCGTAGTTGGGGGGTAATCTGATCCTGGGCAGGGATAGTCCGCTCTGGATGTCTGTTGGGTATACCATCACGGGGGCCGATACGGCCTGAGGCAACATGGGCTCGTCTGGATCAGTGAGCTTGGGGCTCAGAGTCCTCTCAACGAGCTGGCTCATTTCATTTCGAGCGCTTTGCTCGTCGGCAGGCATAGTGTTTTGGGGGTTTGGCTACGAGTCTGAGTTTGATGCAAATGCTAAAGGTAAGGCGTGAGCACCGTCCTCCTGACGGTCCTCTCTTCTTTTTATATGTAGATCACATGTGATTTCGCCAAGTTATGAAATACAATATTACCTAGGAAACGTACGTCTCTTTCAAACGGTTTTTGTTACGAAGAATGAAACATACTCAACAGTGTATTGGAGTCAAACTGTTTCACAGACAGAACGATCTGAACATGATCATCAAATCTGTGCAAGTTCAAGTACGGAAGCAAGCTTCTAGGTCGGAGCAGATCAGTGGCTTTCTTTGTTGAGCCAAGAGCACTTGAATTGAAGACTGCCTTATTTCGTCTTTACGAGATGCATTGTCTCTCAATAACTTACATTCCTTTACTTGCGCTTGTCCTGCAACTTTTCTTCATTCCGAGCGTCATCTTGTAGACGTGGAAGATATCGACCTTCAGTTGCTCACTCGTCCTGATCGTCGTTCTGAGGGTGACACGGTGATCCTTTTTGGGCGATGGGTACTCGTTTCGAACATTATGTCGATACTTCCCACGATATTTTTCCTGACCATATCTCTCACTTGCTGTACTCGCTGTGTAGTTATTGAATTACATGCGTCTAGAATCCAGAACCTACTTCCACGGTAGCTGTTAACGTAGCAGGCATTGCCGCGAAGTCGGCCTAAGTTAAGTTATGCATTATCAGTGTCGGAAAACCTGTTCGGCTATTGCAATCAGGCACGGTTTCAGTGTCATCGCAATGAGGATTGAGATAAGATTAGAACTAGTTGCGGACTTGCAATGTGATTATATAAGTGCTGGAATCACGCCGGTGCCTCGTTGTGAGTAGGCTTAAGCCATGGCTGTCGTTTCATGCTCGCTTCACCCCTTCCTTGCCGCTCTACCTCCTTCCTTGCGTTCGTTGAACGTTCTCGCTCTACTGGGCTTCCTCAAGTAGTCTCTGATGCCCGCCGACCGGTCCAAAATTGTCCAGTGTGACATATGCAGCCATAATTTTCAAGCGCCCGGCTTTCCCCGCCATCGACAAGCGTGCGCCCGAAAGAACCAGCACCTTCAAGCAGATCTCGCCCTGCTGGAAAAATTTTCCGGAGGTAAGTTTGTTGATTTATCTGATTTCGACGTGATCTTAGCTATTTGGTCAATGAATTCTACACAAAAATCCAGAGGGCAGCAGCGGCAGCAACGTGACTTCAGGCCTTGCAACAGTGGGGAGTGTGCCGACTGGTACACGTACTTTCGAAGGTATGGTCTCAAAAATCATTATTTCCTTGCATGAGAGGTTTACACTGACACATTGGCAGGTCCGGCTCCAATAGCAAATTTCGAGAGTGTCTGGGAAATCCAGGATGATCGTGCCGGTGGTTTCAACATTGCACCAGTGAACGATTATGAAATGGAAATGGACTTGAACCTAGGTGACCTGATTCGTTTGAGATGTTTTTTTCAGTCTGACTAAAACAGTGTATGGCGGCCTGGCCTATCAATAGGTTCTCGCGCGCATCAATTAGATGATATTCGTATCGAACACCATCCTCATGCTAACCGTGAACCTGAAGTGTTCCCTTTCTCTGAGTTCTCCTGCAACCATTTCCCTAAGCCTCCTGTGCCCGATCTATCCCGGGACCTGTGGCACCCATTCCGGACTTTACTTGACTTTGAGGTTGCGGAGCTCGCCTTAGATGCTGCTATGAATACCTATCAGACAGAACGCTTAATTAGGTTGTTAAGACGGGTACACGATCATCGGGAGAAGTTCACAATATGGAACAATTCAGACCTCCGGACGACGTGGGATGCCAGTGGAGCACGTCTCACTCCAGTAAGCATCGTTTTCCTGCCGCTCCGAATGAAAATCATGCTTACAACTTATTCGAGCCAGTTTCAAACCTCTCTCGTCCACGTACAGTACCAAGCTGAGCCCGAGCCACGCGAATTTCGCATGTGGTACCGCTCCCTTTGGGACTGGGCGTGTGACCTTCTAAAGGATCCCGTCGTCGGCCCCAACTTTTGCTTTGATGCACAGTGCTTATCAAAGTTTGATGGAGAAGATTTTGTACGTTTTATCGATGAGCCTTACACAGCCGATTCTTTTTGGGATTTCCAAGTGCGTTGTTGATTCAGATTACTCAATATACCCTGTATTGTTATTGAAACCAAATTATGGTTTCTTCTTCGTTTCCCGTTTCACACTAGAGTGAGATTCCATCTGATGGCAAGGTACTTGCGTTCATCCTCTATGCTGACAAATCAAAACTCTCCTCGTTTGGCCGTGAAAAGGGCTATCCTATTGTCGCTCGTGTTGCAAATTTGCCTGGTTCTATTCGGAATGGCGAGGGACTGGGCGGAGGTCGAGTCGTTGGTTGGCTCCCTATTGTAAGTGTGTTTCTCTATTGTTTGAATCAGGACTGTGACCGTTATCATCTATGCTGATATTATTATTTGAAGGTGAAAGAAGAAAAAGCTCAGTCTGGGAAAACACCGTGGGCAAACTTCAAGAATGCAGTGTGGCACGAATCCTTTAAGGTCCTCCTTGAAATGATCGCATTGCATTCGAAAACAGGATGCTGGGTCAAATGCTGGGATGAAATTTCCCGGCGGCTTTTCCCCCGAGTTTTGATCTTATCAGCTGACTATGAAGAACAGTAAGTTTTTTCGCTTTTCTGTTCTATAATTTAGATGTATTGATTTATCAGATCCGTCATGACCCTCATTCGAGGCACCAAGGGGAAATACCTGTGTCCGGTGTGCCTTATCCCGCGCGAAGAACTTTCTAAACCTGGGTGATCAGGACCATTCCAACGACGATCACTGAAGGATGTTTCTGACACAATTCAGCATGCTCGTCAGGCGTCATCGGTGGCGGAAAAAGAGGTGATACTATCGAATGAAAGTCTACGAGATATTGATGTGAGTCAATCTGTAAACTTATGATCGCTTTGGGGACCGCTAGCCCTGGGATCAGAACTCATTCTTAATTACAGAATGCATTCCTCGTCGTGGTGTGCGCAGACCCTCATACAGCGGTCAGCTTCAACTGCCTACATGCCAATGCAGAAGGAACATTTGGCGACCATCTATTCGTTGAGTTCAAGGTCGTCCTCGACCACGTGGGGCGAGCTGCTTTCGTTGAAGTCGAACGCATGTAATATCTAGCCGTGCTTCATCTATTGTTTATTCTGAAGAAATCACTAACAGGTTTTCAATTATGCCCCGTTGGTGGGGGTTATATCATTTCGACAAACTATTCGAAATGAAGTTCAATGACGGAAGCAAGGAAGAGGATATCTCAAAGGTCTGCACTATCAAAAGACTCATTTTTGATTTGTGTGCTCAGTATTTGTCAATCTTCGCTATCAGCTCCTTGTCTTTGCGACATGGTGTTCTTACTGAGCGAGACAACCGCCACGGATACCTGCTTCTCCGCTGCATTCGTGCCTATGTCGTATTCGATCTTTACATTGCGCTCGAGGTTCAAACCTCACACATGATTGCAAGCGGTCAGGAGGCGCTAAATACATTCGAAATATTGCTCAATGTAAGCCGTGTTGTTACTTAACAACGTGAATGTGCTATACTGATATGTCATGAAATAACCATTCGTTGCTTCGTTTTACTCATCAGTCTTACATTGAAAAGACGAAAAATAGAGAAAAGGACCCAAAAAATTGGGAGTTCCTGAAGAATCACACCCGTGCCCATGTCTTCGATGATATCATTTCAAAAGGTTCAACGCAGGTCTATAACACGAAGCCGAATGAAAAAATGCATGGTCCACTGAAAGAGAGTTATCAACGGCGGACCAACTTCAAAAATGTTGCAGAACAGGTGTGTATAATATATTATTGATACCAAGCCATCAGAACTTACAAGTTCTGAATCGTGTCCACATCATCACCCTTGGCACAGATCCTCTGCGTCGATCATTACCAGCTTGCGTCACAATATATACGGTGCAAGATCGAAGAGTACAATGACTATATGCGGGAAAATCAAGGTGGGGCTGATGAGCCTGATGATGAAGATGAAGGTACCGACGGCGCAGTTGGGCTGGTGGTCAAAGAATACCACCATGTGACGGTCGGATCTGTTCAACATGCGCAATCATTTGAGGCCCTCGACACGTCAAAGTGCAGTGATCTGGCGTTCAAACGGTTCCGGATCAAAACCAACGAATTCTTCAACTACACAGCCGTCGGAAGGGCCCTCCTGGATCAGCAGAATACCCGGGATGTCAAACTGACTACCGAGGATCTGGTAAGTGTTCACGCATTAAACTCATTTTTGACCTTTTGGTGATCCAATGCGACACGTAGATAACTGAATATCGCCTCCTTCGAGTTAACTTTGAGTCTGTGGTTGACTGGTGTCAACACACGGACTACCTGCACTGCAGTCCAAAATTCCACGGTGTTCCGCGGTACGATTGTGTCATCATCAAGACTCAGAATGGCCACATTTTTGGCCGGCTCGTCCTTATTTTCAAGTGTCATGCTGTGGAGAATGTTGCCCTCATCTTGGTGCAGCCTTATGATGCCCCGACTGGGGTGTGCTCATCAAAAGACAAGCATCTTGACTTCTTTCGGCTACGTGCTCGATCGCGGCTATCGTCGGAAATCTTTTCCGTGCAATCTATTGTCTGTGGGGCTGCTCTCATTGAAGACTCCACCCAACCAGGCGACTACTTGGTAATTGACACCATTGATAGTGATATGTTCCTTCATATGCAGAAAATGCATGAAGATGCGGGTCACTATGCTTAGAAAACCAACAATAACTTATGTCGTATCTATTGCTGCCTTTACCCTCCTTGTCGTCGCCGACCACTGCCACCACCACCACTTTTACTCAATTGCACTGAAGTCCGCTCTGTGCCTTCTCTGAACCACCCCAGCGCAAGAGAAGATGTCAGGACCGTCGCCGCTCGTGCACAAGTCGCCAAAGGTGGTTGCCCTCCTTTGATGGAGGTCCTATGTCCCTTCCAGCTTCTTTACAGTGATGGCGTTGAACGGCTGGCCACAGAGAGCGCGAGGGAGAGAGTTCATTGGATTGGCGTCATCTGGTGCGCTATGTTCCATTTTACTCATGGATGATTTTGTTGATGATCTCTTGCAGGGAAGCTTTGGATCGTTCCGTCACACTGCCAAGCTGTTCACTACCTGGCTCTCCTGCGGGCTCTATCAGAATGATACTCTCCACGACAAGTATCACCAGTGCCTCTGGCATGGGATCTGCATCTGGTTCGGCGTTGACCGTGTTCGTCCTGCCTTTGCATTCAATCCCCAGCTTGTCGGACCTGCACATGCCATTCTCAGATTCTTCCAGCACCGGCTCTCTGTCCCGCGTACCAGTGTTCCCACCGTATCGCATGCATACTATCATGATGGACGACACGATTGTTTCCTACCCACACCCTGGCAATACATGGGTCATTGCACCCAGTCGAAGCAGCTCCTTGCGTCGCACAAGTTCACTGACTGATCTTGACGAGGAGTTCGCCTCCGCAGTCAGTCGTGCAAGGAATGCAAAGCCCGCCCGTGACCATGTCTAGTGGTCCAAGGTTCAGAGGAGAAGTTTGTGTCACCCCACCCCCCTCTGGTAAAACCAAGGCGCGTCCCTTGTCAGATGGCTCGGACGACCACCTTTTCTCGGCAGGTTTGAGGACCTCGTCGAGTGAGCCTCACACAACCTCAAATTCATTTATACCTTGTCAGACTCTTCTGCCTCATCATCTGACATGCGCCGGACTCACTACAACTGGTATCATAACTGATGAAACAGCCTTTGAGTTCACATCCGGTGGCTCCAACACACAAATCGTACCTTCGACGCTTTCCTATCGGGGGACCCAAGTCCAATTCCTATCTAGGCAATTCGCACGATGGCTCGTATACTTACAGCAGCTTCACATCAACTTCCCCGTCCTCATTGTCCAGGAGCCAAGGAATTCGGAGGAGGGGCTATGTTAGGACTCATGTTTCCGACAAGGAGAACACGTCGTCAGGCTATACAGCAAGTTCACAGAGTCGTTCCATGTTGAGTACTAGTTGGACAAGGAGCCACTCCGTTACTCCGACACCTGCTCCTTCCACAGCAATGCTTTCTGCTCTCGAGATCCTGGATAGCTCAGGTAGCGAAGGTTATGAAATGGCTAGTTCCCTGTCGACCGCATCCTTCAAATCATTGCCTTCTATTCCTTCCGAATCTGACTATGCAACAGTCGAGTTGTGCAAAACCGAGGCCTCCACCGAGTTCTACACGGTCGGCTGCTGCACTTCCGACATGTCATCCGACTACATCACTGCGGAAAAATGCAAGATGGAGATGGAGACAGACTTTGTAATGGTGGCAATCTGTGAATGCGAGGGCGAAGAGCAGTCAGAGACGCAATTCGAGACGGCGTCTCTATGCAGGATGATCCCATCTGAAGCAAGCATGCCGCGTTCTTTGGCTATTGACCTCCCCGTTGAAAGGGCAGAAACATCTCCTTCCAAGATGCCCACGGATGTTCCTTCGTTGCAGTCTCTGGAGTCAGAAACCTTCCCAGACCTTACCCCCCAGTCTGTGCCCCTGCCACCTTCGGAGATCAGTCCCACCGTGTTGAGCGGTAGTCGGGAACTCGAAACAGAGCGTGAGGTATTGGAAGGACACCCGCCTTCAATTGTGGGCTCTAATAGCGAGCTCTCCATGTCTCTCCTGACTGTGGAATCAACCTCCGCAGACGAGTCATCTCAGCTGCTGACCGTGTCTAGTACTGAGTCTTCCGAGTTTGTCATGAGTGACCTCCCTGTCAGTGAACCGAGTGTCCAGTCCCCTGTCCCATTGGCGACCACGGTATCCTCCTCTTCTGTCCACCCATCCCAATGGGCTTCTCGCGGAACTGGCAGCCCATCAAGCGCTAATCGCCTTGAGTTTCCCGTGTGTCCTCCTTGTTCTGAGTCCCTCGTTGCAACACTACTGACATACACATCAACTTCTCACTTTGGTTCTCTGCTCGCTTTGGTTCTCTGCTTGCTTTGGTTCTCTGCTTGCTTTGGTCCTCTGCTCGCTCTGGTTCTCTGCTCACTAATACTTACACCACAACTTGCTGTATTCATACTATTAACCGGTGGTTTTGCAGACCTATCTGTGGTAAATTGTTGAAGTCTTGAGCCGATATAGAACTGATGATCAACGGCTGGCAGAGATTTGGTGGGTGCAATGTGCCATCAGCAATAGCATTGAGCACATTGTGCCAACGAGGCCACTTCAAATGCTGCCGCATCACCTTGCACCCACCATGAGGTATAATATAGGACCAACACGGATATTTTAAACTGAACAAGGTGGGTCAGCTCACTCGGTGTACCTGGTGTAAAACTATGCGAGTCACTTACATGTTTATATTAGACACAGCATTCGACTCGTTGACTCGCGATGTTATTGCGTTGGTGGAGTGTTGTCACCATCAGGCCATTGGCATGCCATACCACGCCACGCCACACCACGCCATGCCACCATGACATCCCTTTGGCTTAAATACTGGGCCATCCATGGGTCGCATCCCTTCGAGGCAGAGTATTCCGTTGCTCCCATCCAATCACATCTTCCCAGACCCCAAACCTTGTTCCCTTCGACTCAACATGTCAGCTTTCTCTGGTCGTTCTGCTTCCATCCTTGGTGACCTTAGTGATTCTGAAGAAGCTATCAATGTTGTTCCACGTGGAGTAACCACAATGCAGTCAGACAAAGATGAGGTCAGTTCGCACTTTTCTTTCATGAAGTTGGTTCTGACGCACATGTCACATACTAGGCATTGAGACAGGCACAGCTCGAGCTGGACGCAATAAAGGAACAGTGTCGTGCATTGCAGGAAAAAGTCCGTATTACCGAAGCGAACAAACCACGCAGATCTGCAAAGGCAGCAAGTCCCAGTGCGCTCACTGTGTTTGATACTGAAATCCAAACCCTCGCAAAGAAGTTTGGTTTTCTATTGGAGATGTTTCCCCCATCACCGGATGTTCTCAGTCGCCCACTTACTCCTGATGTTTCAAGTTCATTGCCTGCATTGTTGGAACTCGTCGGTCAGGCACGTTATTTGTCCCCGCTTACAGAGGAAGCTGCAGTCCTTGCAGAGCTTGACTCGATTCTTCCACCTCATATTCAAAACATTCGAACGTCAAACCATTTTGCCGAGCAGGCATGTAGTGACTCTTTGCACATGGATTAGCATCTAATCATCATTGGACAGCTGGCGACCAGCATAAGCAATGGGCGATCCAGTGAACTGCACAAGCTTCGTAACGTAGCCAAAGACCTATTTGAGCTTCCCAGTCATTATCTTGGCTGTGATATAGCTTCTTGCCGTCTTGAATTTCCAGAGATTCGTGCGTTACTTGGAATTGAGCAGAATTCTGGTAAACCAAAGTATCCGACGTTTCCTCCGCTGCTATATGCGAACCACAAATTTGATCCACATGCTCCGTTCTCTAACTGGGAACTCCTTGCCTCGGTATGCTGTCTCATAGTTTACTGACTCGCTGGTTGGCTGATCACTCGAAGATCCTCTGTGTCGTCTTATGGGGACAAACTGCACTTACACATGATGCCACCCGCCGTGCAGGAGGGAAGGCTAACAGCACACTTTGGCGTGTCACTTGCTGCACACTGGGGTGCCTTGCGTGGGCTGCTGTCATCGTAAGCTAGATCTATTTCATTTGTATACGTCTCTCTTATCATCCTATAACATTAGGCTGTCTTTATTGTTTCACCTGACTCACAATTCCCTCGTGATGGCACAGGTGCCACATCGGAGATCCCTTACCACAAGCTGTTTGCTCAATATAAACGGCTTTTCGTCAAGAACTGGGAAACCCCATACCTGAGTAATCTCGTCAGCAAGATCAATCAATGAGTCTTTGGCAAGGTCAAGGCCCGTGGAACGAGCGCAACGATGACCGAAGAAGACCTCACAGCAGATATTGATGCTGCTATGGCGGCAATGGCAATGGCCATTCCAGATATGGACTTGCAAGGTACCGTTGTAAACTCGGATCAAGATACCGCCACTGTTAGCTTTGGTTCAACCCTCAGCTTCATGGTGGAGGATTCGGAGATCCAATTGCTCAATGATTTGCATGCCGGTGTTGGTCAACAGACTCAGAGTGACAATCTGCCAGAGCTAGCTTTTGAGGTGGAGAATCACACATTGGGCCAGCAGTCCAATTTGGCTGTCATTGTTGAAACTGTATCTGCAAAGGGGCATGGGAGGGGTCGTGGAGGCAAGCGAGGAAGCAAGGTTGGTGCTGGCGTGCCAGCAGCAACCACACATTCGCGTCGTAGTGCTGGGCAATAGGTTATCTAGTCTAAGTACTTGTTATTACTATCATCTGAATTGTGTGCCAGTCACAGTTGTGTTCTGCCGTTGGTGTGCATGCACTTCCAAAAAATTTTGCTAAGTGTTGAAGAACTGTATATATTTGACCGTTCATGGTAATAGCCAAAGGCCTCGTAGTCTAATGGTTAACTATGCACAAGGTATGTACTGATTCAGATGTTGTACACTATGACTACCAAACTAACCTAATAAAATTGTAAAGTTGCAGGTTCAAATCCCGGTGGTACTGGCATTAAAATTGAATTATGATTGGCTGATGATAGCACGTGACAAAGGGTTTACAAGCTTGTCTCAATACTGTGGGAGGTATTGAGACCACTGCTTTTTGTGACTTTTACCCCTGTTGTGACTCTATTACAATCTTATCAAAAGGCAATTGTGATAAACCGGACATGATCGGAACGGCATCTCAATGCTGAATCAGCTAATTGCAATCTTATCGGAATTTCAATTATGATGCTTGCACACCTGATTCAGATGGAGTCTCAATTGTCCCGGTGGATTCCGAAAGCCAATTGCAATCATGATTGAAATCCCGATTGTCATGTAATCTCAATCACAGCGTTAGTCTTTGGCCTCTGCTCGGTGCGTGATGCGGGGGAGAAAGGGAAAGGACTTGGTATTGTACTGCTACGTAGCTAGTACAAATGTGAAGTGCTAGTGGAATGCATGGATGCAGGAGTTGGCAGGGAAGAAGGCGTGTGCAGGTGGCAGCGCTGTCCGGCTCCGGGCCGACCTGGGCTGAGGATAAGCTGCGTTCCCGAAGAGTAGACGTCCCAGGGCGACGACGCATGCAGCGGGAGCCGCAAGCCCAGAAGCTAGGAGGTGGACAGGGACGGGACATACCAGGAATCGTCAAGCCGGGGGCAGTGTTTCCTTGAGAAAGGCTTCGTGTATCACTGGGCTAGCCTGCATGTATGGGGCCAGAATTTGCGCGTGCCTCCTGAGGTAGGTTAGGAAGGCATCGCTTGCCCAGCGCCCTTTGACCCTGACGACCTCGAAGGGGATGTTTCGCAGGAGATACTCCAAGGTGGAGCCAATTCGGATTCCATGCCCGTTTAGGGGGGGATGACCAGCTTTCTTGAGCGCGTCTGATAGGACTGATAAGAACTTTGCTTTGGTGAGAGGCTTGTGCCCCTTGTCGTGACGATAGGCAAAGAGAGGACCATCACGCGGGGGGGTGTTGATGGCAAAGTGGTTTGTGAGAGCCGCTTGAGGGTCCGAAGGGCCAATTTGTTTGGCCCAACAGATACTTTCTCCCTCGGCCTTGGTCTTAGTCTTGGGGAGGAAGAAGCTGGTTACCTGGTTTCCGGGTCGGTCGTGCTCGACGCGAACGTCTGCCGGTTTAATATGGCATGCTGGGTCGAAGGCTTTGAGGTTTGGTAGGGTGAGCTCACCGGTGCGCACAGTTCCATAAAAGGCAGTGGTGAGGCAGGCAAAGACCGCGGCATGGAGGGGATTGGAGAGCCGGAGGTGTTCACGGATGGAGGTGATGGTTTGCACAGTGTAGGGTTCGCGTGGGGGTTTTTTGGAGTGGGGAGGGGCAAGGGAGGAGGCTGCCTTGAGTAGGGCGTTAGTCTCAGTTTCGTTGAGGGACCAAGGAAGCCCGTGCACGGTGTGCCACGCACCCACACCTATTAAATAATTCGAGATGGTGCTCGCCGAGTAAGAGCCTGCAAGGGCGGAGATGAAGGCGGAAATCAGGTGGGAGCTGGCTGGCGCTCGGTGGGGCTCGGGGATGTTGCGGTTGTCACAGAAGGAGTGGAAGGCGAGCAGGCCTGTGCCATAAGTCTCCTTGGTGCTGCTGGCCCAGGCAAACAACATGAGTTGGTATACTCGGACGACATCATCAGATGGAATGAGCAAGTTGGAGTCGCTCGAGGAACGGGTCTTCACCGGGGACCATAGGAGGAGTCTATCCCGGGCCTTGCAAGGAGGACGAAGGGGGGAGGGGCGGAGGGATGAGACTGAGACAACAGGGCGCGGGCGCTGGAGGGAGCTGGGGGTGGCCTCCAGGATGGCACGAGGGAGGTCAGTGAGCTTAGCAGGGTAACTGGATTGAGAGGTTGAGGAGCGCAGGGGTGCGGTCGAGACAGAGGGGGTCAGGGCATTCCCGCAGGAGTGGGCAGAGTTCAGGGGGCAGAGGGAGGCTTGGTAGGAGGAGATGTGCGGGGGGGTATACACCTCGCGAGGGGGGGTCGGCAGGGTTGTCCTTGCTGGGGACGTACCGTGCGAGGAGTTCGCAGCAAGAGTCCTGTAGAATAGCATGTAGTCGTTTGAACACGCTGTTGACTGCTCGGTTGCGGCTTCGACCATTGGCCCAAGCCTCAACCACGCCGAGGTTGTCTCCGAAAACCTTGAAATGTAGGTTGGAGGTTCCTGCAGCAAGAATGGTGCGGGTGAGGAGCTCCATGCCAATGCTCTCTGCCCATCCGATGTCTCGCCCATCCGACTGCCATCCGGGGACAAGGATCCAAGCACGCCATCTGCATCCAATTGTGATGCCAATGCCCACCCCGGAGCTTGCATCTGAAAAGGCACGTAGGTCATGAATAGGATGGGGGCCAGGGATGGGTAGCGGTTGCAAAGGGGAAGAGGAGAGGGTTTGCCTCCACCAATTTAAGTCGTCGGAAGTGCCCCGGGGGGGTGTTCTCGGCTGGAAGGGGTTGTCCCCGAAAATGCCAAGCATTGCTTCAAGATTGGCTAAATAAGCCCTGCCTGCAGGGAACACGAGGGAAGCGTGCTGCAGCTTGCTGTGCAGCTTTTGCACCTCAACTAGTGCGTGGGTGCGCCTATTTCCCCATTCGGCTAATGCCGCCAAGTATTTGACGCGCTTGGCCTCCGTGAGTGCGACCGTGCGGTTCTCAATGTCCCAGGAGAATCCTATGAAGGTGGGGCAGGAGGAGAAGGGGATATCCTTGGAGGCCTCCCAGGGAATTCCAAGCTGGTTGGATACCCCATTAATATCATCCAGGTTGTAGCAGAATAGAGAGTCATGCTCTGATCTAGGTGAGTTTGGGGATAGGTCTCGGAGTGGGAAAGACATGTCCTCATCAAATTCTTCTGTTGCGTCGTTAGGCAACACGCCACCTTCGAACCAAGATCGTCCCTTTCTGGATATTATCTCACCATTATTGCCTATAGATGACGACAGGTTTGCACGCAGGTGGTTGTAAGAGATCAAGTGCTCGCGCCGGATTCGGAAGAAGATGTGGTCATTGACCCATCTTGCAATGGGCCCAATCCCATTATATCTCATTATGTCCACCCCTGCAGCACCTATCATGCCATACACCCCCCCAGATGGTGCAAAGCCAAAACAAAAGGAGGTATTGATTGCAAATTGGTTCTCGGCCAAATGGATAACAAGGGAGGGCCATTGGGATGGGTGTGAAGGAACCGTTCGATAGGCTTCTGCCACATCCCGGACTGCAGCTTCCGAGCCTAGGGGAAGGTGGGCAATTAGGAGAGAGGTAATAAGGAAGGTGCTATAATGTGTGGGGAATTGATTAGGATCTACTCTATCATTGACTGCAGAGACGAGTGGGGAAACAAAGCTGTGTGGAAAAGAGAGGTTTTGAATAAGGCGAAATTTGCCTGGTTTGCCTGGTTTGGGAACCAGGGACAGAGGAGCAGTTTGGAAGGGGCCGAGGAGGATCTCGACCTCATCCTTGCTAAAGGGGCCAATGTAACGACCTTTGGATATCTCCTTGCTTATGATGTCATTAAATACGCTGCTATACTCCTCGATAGAGGAATTATTGGAGGGAGTAAAGGATATGGGAGGATTAGGAAGATTGACAGTGAGACCATGGCGGAGCCCTTCGGGTATGGACGGGTATCTATTCACAAGGCCGGATGCGCACAACCACCACTCCCATGCATCAGGGATGTATGGCGTGAGCGCCTTAAACCTTCTGAGCTTTAGGGCAAGCCTGGGCTCCGTGATCGGAACCCCCGCAACCGGAGCACTCGTGGAGGGCAGTGGAGTGCTTGCGGCGGCAGCCGAAAGGCCTTTGCCAGTCGGAGCAGACAGGGTGGCCCTTGGGGTTAATGAGGGTGCCATCGGTGTCTTTGGAGCAATGCACAGGAGATCCGTCCCAGAGCACGTCGCTGGTGCAGTTTCGCACGTCGTGCTGAAACCGCCCCAGGCACTTGGGGCATGCCGAACAACTCCCTTTGCCTTTGGTGTTGTGAGAGCGTGATTTGGGGGACGGGGAGCGCGATGGTGGAGACTTAGACGCGCGGCGACGCTGACCCCTGGGGGAACGCACAGCCGATCTCTGGGAGTTTGATGGCCCCGGGGACAAGGACCTGGGGTTGCGCTTGTATCTGTGCTCGGATTTTACGTCTCGGGATGCACGCCCGAAGATACCAGAGCGGGTGTATGCGCTTTGCGGCTCCTGCTTGGTTGCGAGCTCAAGGAGCTACAGAGCAAAAGGGAGGAGGCAAGAAAAAGGGGGGGGGGGGGAGACCGGGGGGAGTCGCGATTGCGTGCAGGGACGCGGTTGCGCACGGGTCGGGCAGGTGGCACGGTTGCGAAGGGTTCGCGATTGCGTTCATTCAGCAGACCACACATCAAGCGGGTTGGTTGTGTCGGAACGCACAAGCACCATGCACGGGAGGGGAAGGAAAGGGGTAGAAGAGAAGATTAGGAGAGGGTCAGGTGCAGGGAATAGGTGGGGCGGACTTGCCTGCGCTTTGGTCTGCTGCCCGTCGAAGGCCCGGACCTCATCAGAGATGGTGCTGAGCAGACGATTGTTGATGATGGAGATGTCGTAACCCCGACCCGCCTTGAGCTCGCAGTGCCAGTCTTGCCGTACCCAGGCAGCGTAGGTTAAGATTATCTTTAGCCCGAGGGGTACCTGCAGCAACGCGTGCGTTTCTAGGAACCAGAAGAATCTGGCAAGAGCATCCAGGTTAGAGGCGGGCCAGTCAGCTTTCTTGGCATAGTCGAGGAACGAGTTTTTTGCTTGCAGGAAGTCGATTAGCGATAACTCGTGGTCCGGCAGCGCGTTCTTTGATGCTCGGACCGATGCAATGGAGCGGACCGTCAGATGGTCTTCCAGCTTAGATATGCCAAAGGTGTCGTCTGCCTGTGATTTGTTGCTATATTTTGCGGCATCTAACCGGCCTGGGAGGGAGAAATACCAGAGCTCGACGAAGTCGAACGTCGCCAGCTTCTGGATGGCATATTGGGATGGGGGGAGGGCGAGAACATCCGGCGCCGAGGTTCCAGGGTTGAAGACATTCATTTTGGGCTTCTTTCTTTCTGCCTCCAGGCGGACGCGCTCAGCTTCTTCGGCAGCGGCCAACTCTTCTTGCTGTTGCTGTTGCTGACGCGCTTGCTCTATTTCCTGGGCCTCGCGGGCGTTGGCCTCTTGGCAGAGGTTCCATGCAGCCAAACGGGCCGCATGCTGGTCCTGCCAGGCTTGGGTGAGGCGCTCAGCGATCTGCGCACGCTCATCTTCCGCATCAATGCCAAGGTCTTGAAGAGCCGCTGTGAACTCCGCACTTGTGTAGTCTGGGGGAGTCGCGAGATTGGGATCGGCCATTCTTAGGAAGAGGGAAAACTGTGAAGAACAACGTAGGAACGAGGTGGAGAGAAAAGGAAAAGGGCAACTCGAATTGGCAAGGACCGTGGGGCGAAATGAGGGTTGAGTGGGAAGGTGAAAAGTGAGAACGGAAGAGACGGCTGCGGCGCTGACTCGTTGAGGGGCAGAGCGGCCGTGAAGGCGAGAGGAAAGAGCGATGGCGCCACTTTCCTTACGCGCGGCCGAAGACAATGTTCTGTTGCTGCGCTCGTGCCTTACTACGTAACAGAACGCCACTATTGCGATGGTGATGTAATCACACCGCCTTATTTGGACATTGCAATCCATTGCAATCCATTGAAATAATTTTTCGAACTTTCCGACAAGATATTCTACTTTAGTGGTAATACTGCTCTCTCTCCGTCTTCCCATTGAGTGACGAATGGTACTAAGACTTGAATCTTGTATTATTATTTATTCCCGAATGGTCGGGTGTCCCATTGTACATCGTAAGTTACGGGTTCTCTTTTGCAAGAATACATGTCGTGTGTGCTAGTGTTCGCTCCGGTCCGCCGTGGGCCGCCTTAAGCGAAGCGATATTGACCCGGGACCCACGACTTGAACTTGGAATCTCTGACGGGTGAGCCAGTCATGAACTTGAATCCAACTAGGCTCATGCACCTGTCGATGCGTGTTCGCCCTTCCAAGCTATTACGACCCCTTTCATTGAACCGTCTCGCTGTTTGCTCATTCCATGCGAAGTTTTCCACCAAATCATCTCATGTGCAGCAGGATGCGGCCCTCGTAGGCAAGTTCGTAGTAGGTGCCCTCCTGACGTTTGGTACCCTCGGATTTGGCCTCCATACTCTGCAAAATGGCACATTCGATGCATTCAGGCCTCTCACTTTGGAGGTAGCCTACAGCAAAGTCGACGAGTCTGCCCACACTAGTACACACGTTCACCAGAATAAAGCAACCAATCCGTCCCTCGATTACTTTGCATCTAATGATACACCTACCTTGCTCGCATCCTCCTATGGCAGCCCCAAAGACCTCACAGAGGCGATTAGAGAACTCCGAGACGCCTTTCCCGGTAAATACCGCGTCCAGACAAACAAGGATTCCCTGGAGCTTCACGGCTCTTCCGAGAACTCGTACCACCCCAGCTCACCCCACTCTGTCGTCGTCCAGGTCAACAGCACGGAAGATGTCGTCAAGGTCGTCAACATATCCCGCAAGTATCGTATCCCCCTCGTTCCCTACAGCGGAGCCACCAGTTTGGAGGGCCATTTCAGCGGCGTAAGTGTATCTTCTAGGACTGTGTTATCGTTCGTGTCTGATGAAATCAACATCTAGCATCCCTCTGGAAGTATATGCGTTGATTTGTCTGCCATGGATCAAATTCTTGAAATAAACGGTGGGTATGCAAGACCCACATGAACACGACCGAATCACGAACCTTTATTTTACAGAGGCTGACGGCGACCTTCGTTGTCAAGCTGGCGCTCGCTGGGATGACATCAATCGCATCCTCAAGGAGAAAGGCGTCCCTCTTTTCTTCCCTGTGAGTTTATCCCTAGTGTTGTATAAGCAAAGCTTGATATCACACGCTTAGCTAGACCCTGGTCCAGGCGCCGTAAGTCTATCATTTTTCGAGAGTCTAGGTGGATCGTGATGGTTGTGGAAGACGATAGGCGGGATGATCGGCACGGGGTGTTCCGGCAGTGAGTCTGCAGTACCCGGCTCTTGTTATCGACTGATGCTATCCATACGCAGCAAACGCTGTTAGGTATGGCACAGCCAAGGCAGAATGGTTCCTCAATGTCGTGAGTGTTAATGTCACGATGTTGGCTACTGCTCACGAACAAGCGACCACTAGACAGTAGTACTCCCCTCTGGCAAAGTTGTCAAGACGCGCCAGAGGGCTCGCAAGTCGTCTGCCGGTTTCGACACTACCAAGATTTTCATCGGTGCAGAAGGTACACTGGGTATCGTGACTGAAGGTGACCTTGTGTATACGTTCCTGCTGTCTGTCTCGTTGACACCAGAGTAGCTACGATTCGCCTCGCGCCTCGGGTTCCAACCAAGGTTGCAATGGCCCAGTTTCCAAATGTGAAAATGGCTGTCAGTGCCGTTCAAGAGATACTCAATACGCCTTGTGGCCCTCACATACGTGCGCATCTCCCATCTCGTGCACGTATTCTCGTTGAAATATGCCATCCAGAATGCGTAGAGCTCCTCGACAATCACAGTCCGTGTTTATGGCATCCATCACATGACCCATTCACCCGACTTACTGATCTACAGTGATGTCTGCCATTAACACAGCTGGCATAATCGAGAAGCCATACCCTGTTCAAGACACCCTCTTCTTCAAAATCCAAGGATCCCCAGAGTCCATCGCCGAAACCTCTCACGTCGTCCAAGAGATAGTTCGGAAGCACGGGAGCTCCCGGTTTGAGTTCGCAGCAACGGACGAAGAAGCAGACAATCTGTGGGAAAACAGAAAGTATGCGCTCACGTCTACTTTGGCGTCCCATCCCGGCATGAAATGTTGGACGACGGATGTCTGGTAAGCGATTTTCGTTCATCTTTGCTGGTCAGAGAGACAAGGGATTGACAAAGAGGGCGTAGTGTTCCGGTGTCGAAGCTCCCTCAGCTCGTGTACGAGACAAAGGAAGACCTCACCAAGTCTGGTCTTAAATCAACGATCGTGGGACATGTCGGGGACGGTACGTCTCCTCTCATGAGCGTAGACCTCTATGCATACGTTTATTCACACGAACCTCGAATCAGGCAATTTCCACGGACTCATCCTCTTCCGTGACGATAAGGAACTCCAGGCTGTCAGCGAAGCTGTTCACAGACTTATCCGTCGCGCGATCGCCATGGACGGCACTTGTACGTCCTGAGATCTTGTGGATAATTTCTACTTGTTCGCTCAACGTCTCGGACACGATTAGGTACGGGCGAGCATGGGGTCGGGATCGGAAAGTCAGAGTACCTCGTCGAGGAACTCGGGGAGGACACGGTGGAACTGATGAAGACGGTGAAACGAGCGATCGATCCGCTGAACTTATTTAATCCTGGCAAGGTTTGTCTCACCGTTGTAGTCCATTGGCATCAGTTTGACGCGGCTCCTTGCTAGTTGTATCCGGAGAGCCGGGACAAGCATGAAAAGTCGTGAGGTAGTTTTATGGATTTCAAACTCGAATATAGCCTATCTGTTGAAATAGGGAGATAGAGGCAGTGCGAATAAGGCATGATCGTGAGCAAATGGGACGTATGACGAAAGGCTTGCGTTAGTCCTTGGAAGGGCCCGCCTCGTCGTGACGCTGTATTGAAAGAATTTCCACGAAGATTTTCCATTCGACCCCCTTACGGGGACACGTAGAGCGCCCTGCGCTTGCTGCGAGATACCGTCGCTGAAAACGACATCGTTGGCCCATGGATATATTGAGTGAGGATCGAGGGACGAACATTGGGATATAGGTGAGAAACCGAATTCCAGCATAGCATTGTGGAAGTCGGGTCCCGGCGTCAGAGTCAAAAGGTTACAATCACCTTGTCGCTCCAGCAACGCTGCATCGAGAGCCGCCAGCGACGACGATGCAGCTA